>PVIA01005272.1:0-64677 GCA_004024845.1 Tonatia bakeri
TGCTGCTCTGTCCCTGACCCTTTACACCTGTTTTCATGGCCCATGATCTGTGTTTCCAAACTACTTTCCTTGAGTGCGTGGCTACTAATCACAGTAGTTTAAATTCCAACTAAAAATTTATAAGTAAAGTAAAGATAACTGAAAATAATATAGACAGCCAATTATAACTAAAGGTTTGGTTAATTAAATTATGGCCCATCTCCTTAGTGGGGTATTTGGGCCATTTAAAATTATAATTATTGCCCTGGCCGGGTGGCTCATTTGGTTAGAGCATCATCCCAGCACAAAAAGGTTGCCAGTTCCCTTCCCAGTCAGGGCACATGCCTAGGCTGCAGGTTTAGTCTCTAGTCGGGGTGCATGCAGGAAACAGCTGATCAATGTTGCTCTCTCACATCTACGTTTCTCTCTCTGTCTGTCTTCTCTCTCCCTTCCTCTCGCTCTAAAATCAGTAAAAATATCCTTGAGTGGGGATTTTTGAAAATTGTAATTATTGAAGGCATCTGATTTACGGTGACAGCATTCACCCTCCTCTGCCTTTCAGCAGAGATCTACATGAAACACAGAGAGAAATCCCAACTCACCGTACTGCTGGGAACCAGAGATGTTATCTAGCCAGAGGTCCACTGCGAGGAACGGCCTTCCCTAAATGTCCTGTAGGGGACTCCCTGCCCCCCTGCTCTGCTCGATTTTCCATGTGGCTGTCATCTCCATCTGCCACTGTGCCTTTGCTTGCGTGTTTCTTTGTCATATATATTCCAGCTGGAATATAAGCACCGTGTTAGCAGGGCTGTATTTCTGTTGTTCACTGTAGTTTCTGTAACATTCAGATCAGTACCTGGAAGTCAGAAGGCTTCCAGCAGATGATTGTCGAGCACACACGGTAGAAGCCGGCTGATGGGGCCCGCCGGCCCCAGAATGCTCCCAGCCTGTCCCTACTGATAATGTGCATCTTGCCCACCAAAGGGTAGTAACTTGGTCCTCCTTCTGCATGAAAGAAAGGAAGAACTCTTTTACAATTTCCTACCCTTTATGATACCTCTTCTTGTATTGATCCCAGGGTTACAGCTCTAAGCAGTGTGATACATCTGGGAACAGAAGTGAAGAGGTATTGTTAAGATCTAAATCAGTCACTTAAAAGAGCTATGGGGTTTGAAGAGCCATGGGTATGTTTTAAGCTGGGGGCGCAGATTTTCATTTACTTTTTTTAACAACTAAAGAACTAGAAATAATTCCAGACTCTCCTTGTCATTAACCTGATAAGGAGCAAGATATAGGGACTTCTGTCAGATCAGCAGCTTCGTGGTAAGTAGAAGACTTCAATACCACAACAAGAGGCTGTGCACACGAGCCAGCTCTCCCAGCTAAAAGCTGGGACATGATTGTAACCAGAGACAGACGGGCTATGGAAGGAACCCGAAGGAACCCATGTGCCCCTTCTGTGCAAGGACACCAGGACTGAGGAGGTGTCTCCTCACTTAGGAGGCCTGTAAAGAAAGAAAGTAGCAGTGAGGAGGGTGCAGACCATGGACTTAAAAAGAAAGGCCAATTTCTGAAGAGGATTATAACAAAATTACCTTATAAAACCATCTGTAGTCTGAATAAAACTCAGGAAAGCATAGATTCTATATACACAGATCAAAGATCGTATGACAGACTGAGGTAAAGACGGGCTGGCCAAGAAATGAAAAAGATCAATTATTTGTGTGAGGTAAGAAAAGATGTTAAAGAATATAAATCAACCTTAAAATGTGGAAATAACAGTTGGTATTGTAGAAAGCAGAACTGATGTGAAAGAAGACTTTAAGAATGTCTCTTGGCATGCAGAGGAAGGGGACAGTGACAAAGAAGTTGGCAGGTGCAGAGGACAGAGAACAAAAGGTTTACATTTAGTAATGTAATTGAAAAAGGAACAGACTAAGCAAAAGTAAGACTGTTTCATTTATTAAAGCATACAGTTTAAAAAATGTTAACATCTCTGAAATTGGGATGTGACCTATTATTGATGGGTTTTTACAGTAATAATGGGCAATATCTTATTTTTCTTTGCAACATACAAAATAAGGGTACATTTTACAGAAAAGCCATCTTATGTTCAGTAAAACATGGTAATTTAAAACATACTAGAAGAAAATCTTCCTGTGCTGAAAGCACTTTGTCTAAAGTTCTGAAGTGCCTGGTTTCTTTCCTTTGGGGGTTGGGGCAATAATGAACTTTTTCAAATTTCAAAGATTATCAAAAGTATTTAAAAATACAGACTGGGGTGCGACGAGATTACCTTACAAAGGAAGAAAAGTTAGCAGTGCCCTCATCTCTGTTCTGTAGTCATGGATGGCAGGCTCTAACGGAGCGATGTCTTTAGTCCTCGGAGGGAAAGGTTAGGGCCGGATGTGCATCCCCCTGGTTTCCTGAACTGACGCAGAAAATGACCCAGAGGAGCACATGAGGTTTTCATGTGGCTATGTTGCTGAGCCACTGTGACAAAAGTAGCATTTTTTTTTTAATCAAGCCACTAATGCTTCAGGTTCTTATAATTATTATTACCAAGTATAGTATAAAATAAGCATCCACTCCAGCCCCAGCAAAGAGAGATGGGATGAGGAAAGAATGGACTCAGCTCCAGAGGAAAGGAGGGTGGAGATTAGAAATGAAATGAGAAATGACAGATAACATTGCACAGGACCAGGATTCTGTTCGCCACCTCTTGTGCCAGGAGCCACCACTCATTCTAAGCACTGGTTTTTAATTACACTAAGGAGGTTGCAGTTCAGATGTGCCTGCCTGTTTCCAGATAGGAAGCCCCACCTACAAACAACAGGCATTTACAGAGTGAACTTAGCCCATTTACAATGCCCTCATACCCATCTGCCGTACACAGAAGAACAGAGAGATCTTTAAAGCTTTCTGTGTAACAAAGCCAGGACCAAAATCAAACAGCACAAAGGTGTGACAGCTGCTGTGGACTCTGAGCCATCTACTGTCTTGCCATTTCTCTGGCTCTGTGCTAGGCCGGTCTGCCTTGGGACTTGGCAGCCCTTGGACAAAGCTTACTTGGAGGACATACAGGGGCCTACTGTCATCCTCAGTTTTACCTGCTCTTGCCATCGAGATTTTTCTGGGGGTTTTTGTGCAGATCAAAGATACTTATTTGCTTTATAAGATATCCATCATTGCCTTTCATGCTGAGTAAATCCAAAAGTGCTGGAAAACTGATCATCTTGTGAGTGTCTCTGCAGGGAGATATTGTTCATTTAGAGTAATTGTATTACTTTTTAAAGGCCCATAGCACTAACCGTTGCAAAATATGTTAAAACAGAGATCTCCCTGTGAGGTATTCATAAGTTTACCAGATGATTAGTGAAGAATACCCTGGTTTGTGCTATCGGTTGGGATTGTTTTCTAAGTTGTCAGAAATAACTCTTCAACTTACTGAGATCTTTTAAAAGTCATCTTAGTGTGTTTATTTCAAGTCTTACTGACTGTATAAGAACCAGGATTTTATGTAAACATAATATACTTAACCCAGACTTTTATCAGGAAAAAACACATTTCCTACCGTCATTCAGCCAACAGACATTCTCTGAGCACACGCTGCAGGTGGTAGGAGGGATACAAAGACGGACCATTTGGTCCTTTCCCTCAGATAGTTCTTAATCTCATGGGGAAGATGGCATGTATCTCCTGCCAGATACTGCTACGATGGGGCCACGGGCAGGGGGCCAGGCCATGGAAGCATGGGGGGTGAACTCGGCTCCCTTCACCTGTGAAAGTCAGGGAAGCCCCGATAGAGCAGGTGATCGTCCAGCTGAGTCATCAAGGATGTCTGGAGCTTTTCAGTGGGGCATGAGGTAATATTTTCCCCAGAGAAGGAAAGCAGAATATGCAAAAGCTTGATGGAGAGAAATAGCTTAAGGAGGAGCTTGTAAGACTCCATGCCAGTGAATTTGAACTTGATCACAGAGGTTATGGGGGAAAAATAAGAACAAAAATATAAAACTGCCCAGTGAGGCAAAGCCTACAGACAGATACCTTCTAGCCTAAAGATGCTCAGGAATACAAAATAACTGTCCACTTAAGGGAAATGGGAACTTGAGGAGACTAGTTGATGTATTATAATACATCGATGTCCCCCACATGCCCTCAAAATGAACTGAATGTCCCCCACATGCCTCTCAAAATGAACTGAATAGAGAAAGCACTAGCAAGATAGGGGTTAGAAAGGCAAGTGCAACTCTTAGTAATAAAACCAGAAATCAAAAGTCCTCAAATGGGTAAGAACTGTAACAAAATTCCTTTGCCTTTGTAACTTCCCTGCTGTTTGTTATTTTGGCTACCCAAAATGTGTACAGCCATGTACCACTTAACAACAGATAGAAATACCTGAGTAAGCGATTTCATCACTGTGCAAACATCATGGAGTACAATTACACAAACTCCAACGGTGCAGGCTCCTGCACACCTCGGCTGTATGCTGTTAACGCTGTTCATTGTTCTGGCAGTTCATCACTGACTGAAAAGTCGTTATGTGGTACGTAACTGATTATTAGCAATAAAAATCCCTAAAATGTTAAGGACATCCTTTTGTTTGATACTGCCAAAGAACTAGCACGCATGTGTTTATACAAACACTGTGCTTCTAAGGTACCGAAGGGTCCCTGTAACCATTCCCAGTTAGAAGTGTCAGAAGTTACAGCCTCACTACCACAGACGGGCAGCCCGAATTTCGGGTCATCCACGCCCAAGCTTTGCCCCAAAATTGGCCCAACCCACTTTCACACCAAGTCAGTAATACAAAGCAGTTGTCAAAGTCCACAGACTTTAGGATTTCCTATGGGAAATTTCTATTATATTTAATTTTCTAGTTCTCTTTCAGTTATTTTCCATTTGATATTTACCATTCTTCCATCAAATTTGCCAAGTGACTAAGTCATCCAATTTACCAGACTTACTGATTTACAAAAAAATTTTTTTGACGTTTATAACAATTCAGTTAGGTGAAATGGCAATTAATAGCATTTGAGAATTTCCACAGAGTTCATCAATGTCAGTTTTCATGGCAGCAGTTGAAAGGATGGTCTTTTTGGCTGGAAGTAGCAGGAACGGCAAGGAGAGAAGGGAAGGAGGAGAGTGTGTGTCCACTGCTTCTGAGCTGCCAATCCCACTGCAGGGAGCGGGGCTCGGGCAGCACAAGGGTTGGGATGAAGGGTGAGAAAGAGTCCGAAGGCTCAAGAACTCTTAAGCGTTCACAGCTTTCATAGACCTTGCTAAGTCATCCCAGAAAAACTGGGTCAACGAAAAGCAGTTTTGTTAAATATGCAAAATTGCTAAATTTGGTGAATTATTTTTCATCAATGCATTGTCCTAGTTCGTAACAAATTGCCGTAGCTTAAGCTAGTAGGAATTGGATTTCCATCCCTGAACACGAGAGTCTTAACCTAATGCACCAGTGTCCTACAAAAATCAGCAGGTTTGATCCACTGGTACCTACTAATAAATAACACACCATATGTTGTTCAACCTTGGTAAAACTTACAGTTGACACTTCATTGCCGACATTTAGTGTTTCTCCTAATGTGCCTGTTCCGTCTGCGTCTAAAATCTTACTGGAGTCCTTTTACCACATTCAGATGTGTCCATCTTGTAAATATTGGAGTGTTAAACTCCTTTGTAAGTATTGAGATATTTCTTCATAAATTGACATCATGAGGTTGCATTTTATCTCATTTAACTTTGCCGATTTTGTAACTGAGTTTTTTAAGCAAATGCTTCAGAGTCTGCCAGTTGTTGGTTAAATCATTTTTCATAATGATGCCTCCCAGCGTCATATTGAAGACACAGGTGATAGATACACAGCTGACCCTCGAACAGCACAGGTGGGTTAAGGGATTTGGCCACCCACACAGTCAAAAATCTGAATGTAGCTGAAGTGGGCCTGCCACATACACTGATTCCAACCACAGATCAAAAATAGCCATTTCTTTTTTCTCCTTCTTGTATAGACATATTTTTGTCTCTCTCTTCTAAATTCTTTATCCCAGCATTATTTTAATTTTTTGTCAGGGTTGAAACAAAGAATTTAATACATAGTTGAACTGAAAATAATAGGTTGTTTAGTATGTTGGAAGAAAACTACTTTCATTTTAGATTTTTGGAATGACAAATGAGACAAGGCTAAGGGATAGTCATACTCTAGACTTCAGCAAGTAGGTTTCAGAAAACAAGGGAAATATGAAGTGTTAATCCATGACTAAGCCCTCTAAAATAAAATATGCTCAGAACATTCCCCTTGCACGTGAAATCTCTGCAGTTGTATATAACAGACGGGAGAGGAGGTAAAGGAAACCAGTGTGGCCAGACCTAGAGCAATCACTCAGATTTAAGAAAACCAGGGAAAAAGATGAGAGGTGGTAACAAAAAGCAATAATAAAAAATGGCAATCGCCTGTAAAAATATTGTCAAGAAGACTGAAGCCATAAACCAGCTGAGGCTTGGGGAAAATCATAAAAAAGAAGGGAGGAGGGCTTCCTGGCTGAACAAGAATGGGAAAAGCATCGTTGTTCAGGAGACGCGGAGTCACATTAACACAAGGTGTCTTCATTTTACCCAACAAGGACAAGCTTCTGAAACTGAAACAAGCCTTAGGGAATGTGAAGCTGAGCTAGGAGGAAGGAGGCGGTTGGGTGCTTTGTTAGTCCAAACCTCCAGGGCACTCCCACCCCGAAACTCTGGAAGGAAGGCATCCAAGATGAACCCCGAACCCGCGCAGACATCTCTGAGCAGCCACAGAGAATGGGAAAGGGGCGGAAACACTGACGACGGGTAAAGGTAGTCCTAGTTTTGCAGATGTAAACAAATATCCAAAAATCACAGTTCTTGTTGAGCCTGACATAAATTTTCAGCAAAATTCGAAAATAAACTGCCTAATTTGTAAGTGCTTAGTGAAAACAGTAACAAAAGTCGACGTAAATTCAGTGAGAAGAAATTGAGAAGTAGCCTTTAAATGATTTTGTTTTTCTCTTCTTTATATTTTTCATTATATTTCATTGATTATGCTATTACAGTTGTCCCAATTTTTGCCCCTTTGCCCCGCTCCTCCCCCCACTCCCTCAGGCGATCCCCACACCATTGTTCACGTCCACGGGCCATGCGTATAAGTTCTTTGGCTACTCCATTTCCTATACTGTACTCTATGTCCCCATGGCTATCCTATAACTACCTATTTGTACTTAATCCCTCACTTCTTCACCCATTCCTCCATACCTCCCTCCCACCTGGCAACCATCAACATGTCCTCTGAATCCATGATTCTGTCTCTGTTCTTGTTTGCTTAGTTTGTTTTATAGATTCACTTGTTGATAGATATGTATTTATTGTCATTTCATTGTTCAGTTTTTATTTTCTTTTTCTTAAATAAGTCCCTTAAACATTTCATATAATAATGGCTTGTTGAACTCCTTTATAAAATGATTTTTTTAAATAACAACTTGGATAAAGACATACTTATCAAATTTACAAATAACACAAATCAGGAATAATAATTTGTATTTCAAATGACAGAATCAGTATTCAAAGTATCTTTTTTTTTATCCTCACCCAAGGACATTTTTTTGTTGCTTTTAGAAAGAGAGGCGGGAGAGAAATATCTATACAAGAGAGAAGCATTGATTGGTTGCCTTCTCGCATGCACCCAAACCAGGGATCGAACCCGTAACCTGGGTATGTGCTGTAGCAGGTAGTCAAACCCACAACCTTACGATTATGGGACAAGGCTCCAACCAACTGAGCCACACTGGCCAGGGCAGGATTTAAAATATCTTGACAGAGTAGAATAATCAGAAGAACCACAAAATGAAATAAATGTGAAATTCTGCCTTTGGGTTCAAAATGTCATATGCATACATGAGCCTGAGAAAAGCCTCTGAGGACACTTCTGTCCCCAAGACTCTAGTATCTGTGATTCTCTCTGTCAGATGAGGCACTTGGTGCAGGTAAGATACTTATCACTACAGAGAAGGGAAGAGATCATTCTTTCAGATTAAATTGGAACTGTTTTCTTCCCTGAGTGTTGAGAGGGCAAGGGGCATAGTATTTTCTAGAGCTTAGAACATTAAAATAGCCTCAGAAATCAAATTTGTGAGTTTTGCTTAGTTGTTTCTACACGTACACATTTCTGGCCAGACCCTGTGCAAATCCTGGGTTTCTCTATGTAAAGGGCAAAGGTTTGTTTTGCTGAAGTCAAAGTCCATCCTTCAGCCTTTCTTATAAAGGTAACAGCAGTTACATCCTTTAGCTTCTCTTTGACACATAGAAAAATTGCTCTGAGCCTCCTTTGTCTTCATATTTGAGAGCAAAAGAAATAGTCAGTGTGACATTTATGGTTTTTTTAAAAAATGTTCTTTTATTTAATGTTTTATTTTTCATCCATTTAATTTCTCAAAAAAAGTATAGAATGTCATATTTTTCATAATTGTCATTATTAATTTTATAACCAGAAAAAAATTAAAGTGAAAAGATTATTTTAGAACATTTTTTCTTCCAGAAACAAAGCACCTGCTAACCAATAAATTCACATAAAACTTTCATAGTGGAAAAAATCAGCTTGATCTAGGCATTCATCCTTGGTAAAATGGAATCATTACTAAACGAGGCAAAGAGTTATGTCCTGGTCTGAAGGAGAAAGATAGCAGGCCTGGAGATATTATAGAAAATGAAAAGAAAATGACTTGAGAATATAAGGAGAAAAGAGACTTGCTGTAAAATGGGATAGGAAAGCAGCTTTATGGTACGTGATGACTCAGAGAACTCCTTGTCAGAAAAAATAATCAAGGAACAATTTATTAAAGGGTATTATATTGCCTGCTAACTGAGATTTTTTTAAAACCCCCAGTCTCACTAAATTATGCCATTCAGAATTAGTGACTTCCACCTTTCCATGTCTGAGGCTTCTTTGAAGCATGGCGATTCTGGGCCTTCCCTGCTCAGCACATGCACTGAATTAACCAACCTAGCAGGAAGGCGTGTTGGACAGGAAAGAGTGTGGCTGAGGTTCTACCTCCCCCACCAGTGAGCGGTAAGCCCTTGAGCAGATCGACCTCTCCTGTCCTGTGGATTATCTGTAAGATTAAAAATCTTCACCAAGTTTATTCATTTTTTTAAAGATTTTATTTATTTTTAGTTTTAGAGAGGGAAGGGAGGGAGAAAGAGAGAGAGAGAGAGGAACATCAATGTGTGGTTGCTGGGGGCTGTGGCCTGCAACCCAGGCATGTGCCCTGACTGGGAATCGAACCTGCGATGCTTTGGTTCGCAGCCCGCGCTCAATCCACTGAGCTACACCAGCCAAGGCAGTTTATTCATTTTTAAAAATATATATTTCTACTTGCAAGAGGGAAGAGTTCTGGAGACCGGTTTATAACAGTGTGACTGTGCTTAACACTGCTGGACTGTGCACTTACAAATGGTTAAGATGGTAAAAATCACGTAAGTCAATGTTGGTTAGCCAGCCCCATAGAAACAAGGGCAGAGTATGGAGGTTCAGTCACATGTCAGACATGGTCTTAGGCACAGGGATCCAAAGGCCAAGCCCTGCCATCAGGAAGCTTGTGGTCCCTTAAGGGAGACAAATGCATGGCTCGTAATGAGCTTGTAGGAGCATGAAGAGAGTGGCTTAAAGCCCAGAGATCAGAGTATATCTTTAGATGGGAGTGAGAGAAAGGAAAAATGTTCTGGGGAAACTTCATCAAAGAGAAGTAGTGATGGTCTGAGGCTTAAAAGGAGATCTCTGAGTTTAAAAGGTGAGAGGCTTCAACTTCTAGCCAAGATGGCATACAAGGGGGAGATTTACCCTCCTGCTTGATACCGAGAGAATAAATGAAACGATAGTTTTTAGGACATTGAGTACCAGTCCGTGAAGGGCTGGGATCCGTGAGAGAGAGTAAACACATGGGGTGAGCCCCTCAGTTGTCCCACTATACTGCCTTGAAAAAAAATCCAGGCCATGGCACAGAGGAGGGGAACCGTAGTGGGGCCTGGAGACCTGGGAGACCAGGGCAGTGGACGTTTGTGGGGCAGAGTAACGGAGGAGAGAGCTGCACGGACGGAGAGCTCTGGAGATCTGCAGGGGTCCCTGTTAAGTGTTCATCTGAATACCGATTGGTACATGTGCATTAGAAAACTATTGGAGGACAAAAAATGTTTTAAAGATTAGAGATGACGGTGCCTGCACTCACGGAGACTGGAAAACCTCTTAATTCACAGGGCATTAACTACAATACACAGAAGGTCTTGCTTTCATAGTGGGGAATAATTGGCCTTAGACTTAGCGCTGCTCTGGTTTCCTTTAACAAATTTAAAAACAAGACCCAAAAGGATTGAATTATTTCCAGTTAACTGAACTGCAACCTAAAAAAAACTGGAGAATATTTATAGGAATACAAAATTATCCAGCACTCAATAGGTAAAATTCACACTGTCTGCATTCAACCAAAAATTAGCAAGCCTGTAAAGAAGCAGGAAAATATAACTCATTTGAGAAGAAAAGTCAATCAGAACCAACCCAGGATTTCCTCAGATTTTAGAAATAGCCAACAACGACATTAAAGTAGTTATTATCACTGTATTATAACAAGCAATTAAAGACGTGGAAGATATCCAAGGAGACCGAAAGTAAACTTACAGAAGTGAAAACTAAGCCTGACATGGAAATACATTGGATGCAATTAACAGTATATTAGACATTATAGAAATAAAGATTAGTGAACTGGAAGACAGCAGTAGAAATTGTCCAAAATGAAGAATAAAGAGAAAAAAGAAATTTTTTAGAAAAAGAAATAGATCCTAAATGAACCATGGGACAACATCAGGTGATCTAATGCATATGTAAATGAAGTCCCCAACTAAAGGGAGACAATAAAAAAAAATTGCAGAAATAATGGCTGACAATTTTCCATATTTGATGAAAAAATTATAATCCCACAGATCCAAGAAGTTAGGCACAAAAAATCATGCAGGAAACTACACCAAGGTATATCACAATTGAATTGCCCAAAACCGATCATAAAAATAAAATCTTAAAAACAGCCAGAGGAAAAAGACACATTACATAAAGAAATAAAGATAAGGGTGTAGCAGATTACTCATCAGGAACAATGAAAGTGAGAAAACAGTGAAACAGCATCTTTAAAGTACTAGGAAAAAACTGCCCACCTATAATTCTATACTAAGAAATACTAGCTTTCAAAAACAAAGGTGAATTAAAGACTTTTCAGATCACAAAAGCTGAAACAATTTATTGCCAGTTGACCCACAGTACAAGAAATGTTATAAAGGAAGTCCTTGAAGAAGAATAAAAACACCTGATACAAATACAGCTCTCCACAAGTAAATAAAGAGCACAGAAATAATAGCTGCAAGGGTAAATATATGATTCTTCCCTGAAGTCAGTCTTTTAAAAAGGTAATTAATTGTTCAAAATGTAACAGTAGCAAAGTAATACAGGTCAGTTCATAAAGAGAACATAACAAACCTAAATGTTTATGCCCCTAATTAGGGAGTTTCAAAATATATGAAGCAAAAACTGATAGAAACAAGGGGGAAAATGGTCAAATTCACAATTGCAGTTGGCATTTCAATATCCCCTCTCAATAATTGAACAAATCAACAGAAAATACATAAGCATGTAGAAGACCTGGACAACACTATCAACTAAGTTGGCCTAATTAGCATTTATAGATCATTCTACCTAAAATGACAAGGTCAGAATACACCTTTTTTTCAAAAACACGTTAGTCAAGATAGACCATATTCTGGGCCATGACATAAGTCTCAATAACTAAAAGATCTCTGGAAAAATCCCTAAGTAATTGGAAGCTAAATAACACACTTCAGAGTAACCAGTGGGTCAGAGAGGTAATTAAAAGGAATGATAGGAAGTATTTTGAACTGAATGAAGATGAAAACACAACATACCAAAATCTGTGTAATGTGGCTAACGTGGAAATTTAGAGCAACCTAGAATAGAAGAGAGGTCTCAAATCAGTGACCTCGGCTTCCACCTCAAAAACTAGTAAAATAAGAACAAATTAAACCAAAGAAAGAAAACAATAAAGGTCAAAGCTGAAATCAATTAAATGGAAAACAGAAAAACAATAGCAAATATTAGTGAGACTAAAATGAAATTGATGAGCATCTCATCAGAGACAAGGAGACTCACAAGACACAAATTACCAGTATTAGGATAAGATGTGACCCTCACACAGACTGTATAGATATTAAAAAGATAACAAGGAGACATTAACATTTTATGCCAATAAACTTGACTGCTGAGATGAAATGGACAAATTCCTTAAAAGGCACAAACTACCAAAGCTCGCACAGGAAGAAATAAGTAACTGGAATAACTCTATGTCTATTAAAGAAATTGAACTAGTAGTTAAAACTTTCCCACAAGGAAAATGCCAGGTCCAGATGGCTTTGCTAGTAAGTCTATACATTTAAGGAAGAAATAGTACCAGTACTATACAAACTCTCCCAGCAAATTGAAAAAGAGATACTTCCCAACTCATTGTATGAGGCTGGGTTTATCCTGATACGAAAACCAGACAAAAATATTACAAGAAAAGAAAACTACAGACCAATATCTGTTAGGAACATAGATGTAAAAACTCTAAGCAAAAATTAGTACATCCACTCCAGCAGTCTATAGAAGGAAAAATTGAATCCAACAACGTATAAAACAAAGAACATATTAGGACTAAGTGAGATTTATCCCAGGCATGCAAGGTTGATTTAACATTCAAAAGTCAATATAAAGGGTCAGGCACAAATAACGCCCCTTTCTTATTACAAAGTCTTCTATTATAAAAATCATAAACATGTAATTCTGTAGCATAGCAATATCACACTCAAGCACACCATATGACATTTTAGGTGAAATGTTCAAATTAAAACTATAAATTAATACACCCATATTACTACCCTACCAACCACCCTAAAGCAGGCATTACTTCTCCTGGACCCTGTACATAATTCACTATATATAAACTAGGGAGAAAAACACTATGATGTCTCAACAGATGCAGAAAAAATTTTTGACAAAATCCAACATCCATTTCCGATTAAAAAAAAAAACAGCAGACTAACATAGAAATAACTTCCTCAATCATATAAAAGGCCTCCATGAAAAATCAAAAGCTAACATCATATTTACTAAAAGACTGAATGTTTTCACCCAAGATGAGATTGGTCACTATTAGATAATTTTTGGATAATTGTCCATTTTGGATCATTGTAATTAGATAATTTGTATTGTCCCTTTATAGTACCACTTTGGGAAACAGTTTGGCAGGGGTTTGTTGTTGTTGTTTTTTAATATATTTTATTGATTATGCTATTACAATTGTCCCATTTCCCCCCCTTCATTCCCCTCCACCCTGCACACCCTCTCCCACCCACATTCCCCCCCTTTAGTTCATGTCCATGTGTCATAAGTTCTTTGGCTTCTACATTTCCCATACTATTCTTGCCTTCCCCCTATTTTCTACCTACCATCTATGCTACTTATTCTCCATACCTTTTCCCCCTTTCTCCTCCTCCCACTCCCCGGTTGCTAACCCTCCATGTGATCTCCATTTCTTTGATTCTGTTCCTGTTCTAGGTGATTGCTTAGTTTGTTTTTGTTTTTGTTTTAGGTGTGGTTGTTAATAATTGTGAGTTTGCTGTCATTTTGCTGTACATGTTTTTTATCTTCTTTTTCTTAGGTAAGTCCCTTTAACATTTCATATAATAAGGGCTTGGTGATGATGAACTCCTTTAACTTGACCTTACCTGAGAAGCACTTTATCTCCCCTTCCATTCTAAATGAAAGCTTTGCTGGATAGAGCAATCTTGGATGTAGGTCCTTGCCTTTCATGACTTGGAATACTTCTTTCCAGTCCCTTCTTGCCTCTTTTGAGGTCTCTTTTGAGAAATCAGCTGAGTCTGATGGGAACTCCTTTGTAGGTTACTGTCTCCTTATCTCTTGCTGCTTCTAGGATTCTCTCCTTCATTTTTACCTTGGCTAATGTAATTATGATGTGCCTTGGTGTGTTCCTCCTTGGGTCCAACTTCTTGGGACTCTCTGAGCTTCCTGGACTTCGTGGAAGTCAATTTCCTTTGCCAGAATGGGGAAGTTCTCCTTTATTATTTGTTCAAATAACTTTTCCACTTGTTGCTCTTCCTCTTCTCCTTCTGGTACCCGTATAATTCAGATGTTGGAATGTTTAAGATGTCCTGGAAGTTCCTAAGCCTCTCCTCATTTTTTTGAATTCTTATTTTTTCATTCTTTTCTGTTTGATTGTTTTCTTTCTTTCTTCTCTTCCACTCCATTGATTTGAGTCCCAGTTTGCTTCCCATCACTATTGGTTCCCTGTGCATTTTCCTTCATTTCACTTAGCGTAAGCTTAATTTTTTTCATCTAATTTGCAACCAAATTCAATCAATTCTGTGAGCATCCTGATCACCAGTGCTTTGAACTGTACATCTGATAGGTTGGCAATCTCTTCATCGCTTAGTTGTATTTGCTCTGGGGCTTTGATCTGTTCTTCCACTTGGGCCTTCTTTTTTTTTGTTTGTTTGTTTTTGTCCTGTTGCGCCTGTTACATATGAGAGGGCAGAGCCTTAGGTATTCACCAGGGCAGGGCAACCCATGTTGCTGGATTTTGATGCTGTATGGGGGAGTGGGGTCCAAGAGGGAACAATGGCACTTGCTCCACTCTCTGCCAGATTTCGGTCACTTCTCCTGCTTCCCCGAAGCAAACTGGGCCTTTCTGGTGCTGATTCCCGGGTGGGTGGGCTTGTGTACGTTCTAGAACCCTGTGAGTCTCTCCAGTGAACTCTCCTGTGAGGCTGGGAGTTTCTCCTTGCGCCTCAACCCCCACAGGTGTTTTCAATTGGTGTTTTGAGGCTTTATTTACTGGCACTGGGACCCTGGGTTGCATGGTCTGTCTCGCTCCCCAGTTTCACCTGGTTTATCTGCGTGCAAATGTGGGACTGCCTGGTCAGCCAGCTGCCTAAGCAAGGCAGCTGCCTTGTGCATAGTGCCTTGCTTCACAATCGCCGCCTCACTGAGTCTTCCCATTGCCACCCCACACCCGGGGTCTGCCAGCTGCCGCCTGTGCACCCAGGGTCCTCCCGCTGGCGTCTTGTGTGCCCAGGGTTTGTCAGCTGCTGCCTTGCTCACCCAATGCCACTGCTTCTTTACCGAGACCCCTCTCTTCCCAGCCCACCTGACTCCACCCCTCCTACTGGTCTGTATGAATGTGTCTATTTTAACTCCTTGGTTGTCGGACTTCCATACAGTTCAATTTTCTGTCAGTTCTGGTTGTTAATTTTGTTTATAATTTATTTTGGTTCTGCATGGAGGCACAGTGTGTCTACCTACACCTCCATCTTGGCCAGAAGTCAGTTTGTCAGTTTTTTAAAAAAGTCAAACATCCATCTACCATATATTCCAGCCACAGCACTCCCAGGTGTTTAGTTAAGAGAAATGAGAGCATACGGCCATGTGAAAACTTAGCCACATGTGTTTGTAGCAGCTTGTGTGTAACAGCCAACTGCTGGGCATAACTCAGATGTCCACTGACAGGTGAAGGGATAAGCATACTGCAGTGTGTTCATACGGTGGACTCCTGCTCAGCAGTAAAAAGCACAACTGTTGCTACATACTGCCACCTGGGTAAATTTCAAAATTTATTTCAAAGTGAATGTTTGGTGAAAGAAGCCCACCTGAAAATGTACTTACCATAGAAAATGCAAATTAATCTGTAGTGACAGGAGACAGATCAGTGGTCGTCAAGGAGAGTGGGTGGAGAGGGGCAAGAAGAAGGGATCGCAGGGGAGCACAGGAAACTTTGGGTGTGGTGGATATTTTGAGTGTGGTGGTGCTTTCACATGTTTAGACACATCTGTAAACTTCTCAGATTGTATCTTGAATGCATAGAGGTTATCATATGTCGGTGATGCTTCAGGAAAGCTCTCAATAAGCTTGGGAACTGGATCTGGAGTCTAGGGAGGGTGGCCAGGTGACACGGGCAGTGTGAACAAAGTCATAAAGGACAAATGTGAAAATGCGTGAGCCCGGTTCTGAAAACTGTAAGAAACAGCCCAGTGTGGCAGCCTCAGAGGCTGTGTGAAGGGAGTGGCGAGAAACACTCAAAAGCTTTGTTGGTATGACCAGATAGCTGGGGAACTCGAAGGCAAGGTAATGAGTCTGAATTCATGCCAACGCAGGAGGACACAGCCAAGAACTTGAAGAGTGAAAAGGAACCAGATTGGAACACTAGGCAGCTGCGGCGTTTAATAGACGGGAGGTCAAAAAGGGAGGTGACGTGGGGAAAGTAATCTCTTAGAAGGGGAAGAGGACAACATGGTCCAAGTCCTCAGCGTAAAAGGAGATGAAGACCCGTGAAAGTCCATGTCACTCGGTGGCCTTTGAAGTGCCTTTAGTACAGTGACGGGGTGAAAGCCAAGATGGGGAAAGAAAAAAAAAACAGAGAAGGAGGAAGACAAGATGGAAGTATATTCTGGTCTTTAAAAGTTAGCTTATTTATTCCTATCCTAAATTCTGTAGCTGTGAATTGAAAGGTTTAATTTTTTTCTACTGTAGAAATTCAAGAAAACCAGCTCCAGGAATCTGTTTTGCAGGTGAGAACCTGGACACCCAGCTGTGGGAGTGTTCTGCACAGGCCAGCTGACGCTGAAGCTGCTAGCTGCTGCCTGGTGAAAGCACTGATTCTGTGGTCGGGAGGGAGTAGGCAGTGCTGAGGGGCCGGGCACAGTTTTCAAACCTTACGCACGTGGGGACCCTGACGTCCCACCTCCCTTGAGACTCACTACCCACAGGACCCTCGGTTGTTTGAAGGCAGTATATTGGACCTCTCTTTCAGGTGGAAAACAGAACTTAGGGCCAGTAACAAAGGGAAACATTGTTACCAAAAACCTCGTTTTATATAAGCCATAGCCTGCTACTTTCTTATATGCAATTTCTGCCAACCATTTCTTATGTTTTATAAACCTAAGCATTTTAGCTAACTCTAGGGTCTCTTTGAAACTTGTTTCTGAATCTTAAAAGTTCCATCTGTTTGGATTCTTATTTAGGCTCTTTTTCCAACTGTCACTAGTGGGAGCTAAATCATATTCACTAGTCTATGACTAGACTGTGAATCCCTGGTAAATAAACTCAGCATTGTCATTAGTGACATGATAGCCATCTGTTCAGGAGAGCAGGTCTCAAACCTGAAAGTGTACCTTCAGCAAAAGGAAAGGTATAAAAATAACCACCTGGGCTCCTGGCAAACTTCAATTAAGTGTCAGATACTACACATTATCTCTATTCTAAATCACTCATCCTTTTTAAAAAAGAGTCAGTAATAAATCAGAGCTGGTGGTTATCAGATGGGGAAAATATGAGTATCAGCTCACAGAAGCACATTTCACAGGCATATGGAGTACCACCCTATCCTTTAGTCCAATTTAGGTCATTCTGATATCCAGACTGTGTGTGAGGTGTTTTTGATAAGCATTACAGAATTTTCTTTACAGTTTTGCACTGTTCAGGAAACTTTTTCACCTTCCTTTTATAAAAGATGAGAGTTAGAAAGTCACAGTTGTCCTCAGAAAGCCTTGGCAGGTGACTCTAACACCAGTCCCCAAGTGTGCCATCCTTCATTGCTTCCGTCCTGGACGGAGGGGTGAGAACATCAGAAGGTCAGGAGACCCATGTTCCTTCCAATACAAGACCTGTTGTTTAAAAACTTGTCATTAGTCATCATACTTGGAACCCAAATAGCAAATAGGGCAGATAGCAAGCTTGTCCGTTCTGCACATTTGGGACGATAGCTATTTTGACTTGCTTCCTCCTCTCCCTGACTCACCCCTGATCTCCCTAGTCATGACCTAAATTTGTTGTGATTTTGTTCCCAGATTCTATTAGCGGATTCCCTTTAGTAGGTGAAAAGGAACCAAGTGTAATGCTTTCTGTGGCTTTGAGGTTCCTGTGTGCCTGGCGCGCCTGCTGCTCTGCTGTTGTCACGACTCTCAGATGAGGGCTTTGGTGGACCACAAGCCAAAACAAAAACTCTCCCTTGATGCAAAGCCCCACCTCTGAAGAAAGGGAGCCTGCCCTTTAAGAAGCCCTATTTTCCTTCCCATCACTGTGGGCATGTTGAACCCTGTGGATTGACTGGCACTGGAGGCAGCTGAGCAGTGACTCACCCTGGGAATTCTGGAGTCTGTATGATGAGTTTGTTCCTGACCCTCAATCTAGCTGTCGTTTCTCTGAAGGGCAGTCATCCAGGCAAATGCTAAAGGAAAGAAACAGGCCATCCTTCCTCACAAGCTACTGGAGGCAAAACAAACTGAGGGGAAGCCCCGCCCAGGGGGGTGGCGAGTGCAGGCCATGGCATAGGGTGCAACAAGCACACAGAGAACTCACTGCACCTCATGGGTCTAAAATAATCTGACTTCTGCAGGTCACCCGAAAAGTCCCTCTCATTTTTTTTTACCTCACCACATGTATATTTGATGTTACTTAACCAAACAAAACTTATTATAAATGTAAAGCACTAAAACCTTATTTCTACTTTAGTCATTCACCATTTTCATCAGTAAGTAAAAGGACACAGAGGAAATCAAATGTAGGACTCTAGCTCGAGGTGCCCACCCAAAGGTTTTGAATGCACTGAGCTGTGTAGGCAGGGCCGGTCACTGGCGGTGGTGGGGCTGCTGGAGGAATGAAGGGTGGACCTGCACCTCAGGGAGCCTCGGGTGTAGAAACGTGTTAGTTATTTCAGTTTTACTGTAGAATAGTTTCATCATGTAAAAGAATATATAAATTCTGGGTTTTTTCATCAAAATTAGTCCTTTGGGCTTGATTATATACCTACTTTTTAGTGTGCTTATTAATAACTACTTTCAAGATGCTGCTATTTGCCAATTTATTTACATAAATTATCTCCTTTAACCTTCAAAGTCACTCTACTTCAGGGTAGACAATCTTCTGTCCATTTTACAGGTAAAGAAACTGGGGTTCAGAACATACAAATGATTGATCCCTGATCACGCAGCTCAGAAGCGACAGGGCAGAATCTATTCAAACCCAAGTTCTCTGACTCCAAAGCTCTGATCTCTGAAAGTCACTGTCTTTCTGTTAGGACTGGGCCCTAAAAAACAGCAGGAACATCCTTCTTCCCTTTCAGAGGGCTTCAGCTGCGCTTCACCCTCCATGCCTCTGCTTTCATTCACTCAGCCCACGTCGTGAGCCCCCGCTCCAAAGTGCCAGGACCTGTGTGTCAGTGAGATGCCAGAGGCATGGCAGTGAGCAAGCCACCGTTCCTTACCGTCTGAGTTCACAAGTAGATGATGAAAAGCAATTACGGTTGGGCTGAGAACCATGAAGGTGAGCTGCGGAGTGTTGTGAAAAAGAGGTTTGCTAAGGAAATTATTCTGAAAAGGATTACAGAGAAGTATTTAGCCTGATTAAGAAAAGAATTTGTGAAAACACTGTATGGAAGAAATAACATTGAATTTCTTTCTTCAACATACTGTAATCCAGCCTTACTCAGTTAATTTGAGTAAGATAGCATTTCAGAGTGTCCTCTTGTATCACCAACAGGAGTTGTCTGTGCCAGTACTGCTGCAATTGTGTTTCCTTCGTCCGCTGTGAATCTCGTTACTGGGACGTCTCAGTGGGCCTGAGAGTGTATCTAAAAGGGTTTGTGTACGCCAATGCTCTTCACTGACACTGCATGCCAAATGGCATGGATAGTTCTCTTTAAAGTATTGTCAATCTATAATTCTTCACCCAGCCAAAGTATCAACCAAGTGTGAAGTTAAAAAGAAAAAATAACAAACAAGCAAGGGAAAAAAACATTGTCAGACAAGCAGAGGCTTTTCGTACTCCCTTTCATAGGACATTTTCTGGGAATATATCCCAGCAAACAAAGGTAAAAGACAGAGGAAGACGTGAGAGGCAAGAAAGTAGACGTAAATCAGAAGGGCGATAAAGTTCGGGTGGCAGCCGTGGTACGGACTTGACATCAGTCCAGGTCAGAACAAGAAGAGAGAGGGCTGCAGTCAGTGGTACCTGGGAACCCAAGGAGTTTGATTTTGTCCTAAAAAACCTAGACCATGAGCCCTGGCCAGTGTGGCTCGGATGGTTGGAGTCTCAGCCCATAGAGCAAAAGGTTGAAGGTTCAGGTTCAATTCCCAGTCAGGGTGCATACCCACATACCCAGGTGTGGGATTAACCCCTAGCCGGGGCACATACAAGAAAGCAACCGACAGGTGTTTCTCTCTCTGTCTCCATCTCCTCCTTTCTCCCTCCCTACATTCCTCCCTCCCTCTGTCTCTAAAAACCAGTGAAAAAAATGTCCTCAGATGAGGATAAAACTTTTCTTTTAAAGCTAGACCATAATAGAGAAAAGGTAATTGTAAATTCCAGGAGGTAGGGGGACATTCAAGAGAGAACATATTTAAGTCATGAATAATAATTACATGGTTGCAATAATAAAAACACTGCTTTATTCCCAGCTTTTGGAATTAATCTGAATCAAAGCATAGAAGCCTTAGTCACGGTGCAGAACACTGAGCTGAGAAGATGTTTTGATGGCACTTGTGTTCCAGGCACTGTCCTGGGTGATGGGGACGCGGGCGGTGAACACAGTCGCTCTCAGTGCTCACGTTCTGGAAGGGGCACACAGTCAACATTCACACCTCAGTGAGGTGGCTCTTGAGTGCTGTGAAGAGGAAAAACCAGGTAACATGGCAGAGCACTGCCAGGGAGAGGAGGTTGCTTTGCTCACATGGAAGATGTCTCAGAGGGAGTGACACTTCAGTTCAAAAGATAAGAAGGAGGAAAAGATCGGGATGTCCCCAAGCAGCGGAGCAGAGGCCCTGAAACAGGGACCAGCTGTGGCAGGGAAAGCTGAGGGCCAGTCCAGCTGGAGTGGAGTGAGGGAGGCGGACCGTGCAGGAGAATGGAAGGCAGCGGCAGCCCGCGCCAGAGCACTCCAGGCCTCACGGGCAGCGCTGCCGGGGTTGTAATGAGAGACCCCTGTTAGCAAGGGCAGTGATGGGATCTGATTAACATCTCAGAATGATATTGCAGAAAATTCCGTCTGGCCCTCTTGTAGTGGATGGACTATTATAGAGGACAAGAGAGTGGGTGGTTCTGGAAAGCAAAGGCGGCCACTTGCACTAGCGTTTCAGCCGTGGAGAAGGTGACACGCTGCAGGAGGAAGCGATTACCGGACTCCGAGGGGTGAGAGGGAGGCAGAGGGTTCTTTTCTGGCTGCAGCGCCTGGTGGATGGGGCAGCGTTGACTGAGATCAAGATACTTGGGATAGAAGCACCTTTTGAGGTAAAACCAAGAGTGCATTGTTGAAGATGTTACGAAAAAAGTGTTCTCAGCCTGGAGGGTGTGAGGGTGCAGCTGACAGGAGGTGGGCAGCAGGAGGAAAGCAGAAGTACTAAGAGACAGGTGGGGACACTGACACCCTCACCTTATACACTGGGCAGCGCAGACATGTTTCTTGTCGATGGGAGAAATATCACAGTACGTAATGTAATCAAGGTAATCGAAGTGATAGAACTATATTAACTTATAGATGAGGAGAAGAGAAGGTTACAACTTGTAAATGCAGATGTGTCGTAAAAGGAAGTCAGTGCATCATAGCTAAAATTGATAAGCAGTGTAAGCGTATTGTTTAGTGATTGGAGTTAACCATCAAAAGAACTAAAAATAGGAGCAATTTAAAACAAGCATAAAAGAAGGGAACAGTGGGTCAAGGGACCATTGCTTTTACTTTCTGTCAGCCCTCTGTGTGGGCTGCTTTCTTGAATAAAAGGGCAGCATGTCACGATTGCCTCAGCAAAATCAGATCTCTGCGTGTGGAATGGAAACGCTTTTCTGATTTCCCAAAGTTGATTGAATGGTGAGGAGGAGGAGGGTGCTAAAAGTCTTATTTATTCAAAATAATACTAAGAATTTTTAATTTTTTTAACCTTCACCAAGGGGTATGTTTTTATTGATTTAAAAGAGAGGGAAGTGGGAGGAGAGAGAGAAAAAAACATCAATTTGTTGCCTCCCGTATGCCCCCCTAGGGAGGATCGAACCCACAACCTAGGTAGGTGCCCTGACTGGAAATCTTACCCACAAGGTCAATGCTCCAACCGACTGAACCTCCTAGCCAGGGCAAGGATTTTTCATTTTAAAATGTGCTAGAAGGTGGTGGTGGGTATGCTACCCTGTATCCTAAGAAAAGGTTAGCTGTCCATTCCTTTCCTGACCTGTGGAAGTTTCAACATTTCTAATTTCATTGAATTTCTCACTTTAAATTCTGTTCCATGTCCTCTACCATGTCTTCTACAGAATCATCTGAGCCCCTACCAGAATTTACAGTTTTTCCAGGCCATTTGACAAACTTGATAGAATTGAGAGTCTAGGAAAGGAAGACACAGGAGGTCATCCAGAGAAGCAGCAACAGAAATAGACACTTAAAAAGTAACAACTGAGCCCTGGTCAGGTAGCTCAGTTGGTTGGAGCATTGTCCCAATACACCAAGGTTGCAAGTTCAATCCCCAGTCAGGGCACAAACAAGTATCAACCAGTGAATGTATCAATTAAGTGGGACAACAAACCAATGTTTCTCTCTCTCTCTCTCCCCCTCCCTCCCTCCCAACAAATGTCTGACTGTCAGAGACTGATTAAATGATGGAAGGTTCCACATATGCTTTTCATCCTCATGATACCTAAAAATAGAAGTCTTACTTGTTGACGGGGAGCAGACCAGATAACTTCTGGAGGCCCCTCTGGTTCTGGGTTCAGCTCATCTTTCACTGGCGATTTGTGTAGGTTCCTGAGACTGCAGGGTCAAGGAGGGCTTAGAGATTCTAGCCAGTTCAGGCAATGGTCTCTCTCTCTCCTCCCCCTTTTCTCTTTCTCTAAAAAAAGAAAATCAACAAATAAATAATTTAAAAAGTGACAGCTAGGAGAAGGCTATTTAGAGGGTTGTGAGTATATATTTTAGAAATCTGTGGCCACTTCATTGGCCACTTAACAATAAACAAAATTTTCTTTACCCACCTGCCTGCCTTTACAGCCCACTGTCCTCTTATGCGCTCCTCCCTCCTGGCCGCATTGCAGGCATCTCCTGCCGGCAAGCCACGCACACATCTCCTGCCAACTCACCTGCCCTAGCATGGCTGGGAGAAAGACCCTGTTAAGGCCTCTTTCAAGTGATGCTTTAAGATATGTACAGTGAGGAGAAAATCTCTTCTGCATGTTTTTATTCACTTTTCCCTCCACCCTCTAAGCCCAGGTGGTGTGACTTCTGGCTCCCCTTTGGGCCCCCTTGTCCTCCCAGACCCCTCCCCGACTGGAGCCAGCCCTTCTGTAGCCTGCGGTTAGCCCTCGTCCCTTCCTTCCTCCCCAGCAACAGTCCTGTGTACTGGGTGGCTTATAGCCATGGAAGGTTGGTGACACCTTTAGATACGAGTGTGCAAGGGGCAGGAGCATTGTGTTAAATTCCATCCAGGCTCCATCCCTAACTCCTCCGTGTTCAGTTTAATGCCTCGGCCCCCAAAACTTGGCATCATGGCACCCATCTATGCACAGAGTAACCAGGTCAAACTAGGGCTCCACAGTCTTTTAGATTTCCTTGATCTTTGCAACGGCAGCTTTGAAAGTAGCTTTGAAAGCATGAAGAATGTTAGAAGAGCGTTAAAAAGTGTAATGCCTGCCCTGGCCAGGGGGCTCGGTTGGTTGGATCATCATCCTGTACACCAAAAAAAAAGGTCCCAGCTCCGATCCCTGGTCGAGGCATGTACGGGAGGCAACTGATCGATGTTTCTCTCTCTCTCTTTTCCCACCACCCTTCCTCTGTCTCTAAAATCAATTTTAAAAATAGCCTTGGGTGAGGATTTTTTTTTTTAAGTATAATAACCTTAATTGGCTCTCTACGAGGGTTGATATGAGGAAGCTTGTCTTGTTTTCCATTCTACAGCCAGGGCAGGCTGACTAAATGGAAGGACGAGTGTTTGATGGTCAGAGACTGATGAAGTGATGGGAGGCTCCACGTATTACCGATTTCCATCCTCGTGATGCCTAAAACTAGAAGTCTTATTTGCTGGTGGGGAGCAGACCAGATAACTTCTGGAGGCCCCTTTGGTTCTGGGTTCGGCTCCTCCTTCCCTGGCGAATGCGTAGGTTCCTGAGGCTGCAGGGTCAGGGAGAGCTCGGAGATTCTAGCCAGTTCAGGCAATGGTCCGATTTAAACAAAATTCATCCCTGACTGCTCCATAACTGCCTTTTTTAGAGGCCTCCAGAAGAATATACTCCATAGCTCCCTTGATTTATTTCACAACCTTAAACATCCACTCGGGAAATTTGATCCTATTTCTAAAACCAAAATTCTCAGTGCTATGGATTCTTCTAGTTCTCAGAGGCTGTGGAAACGCTGTCACCATCTAGTGACACTCTGTGATACCTTCATATACTGTACTCATCTTCTGAACTTTTACCTCTCCACTATCCACAGATCTTATTTTCTGGCAGCTATATTCAAATTATACGTGCCAAAGATCCCAGTAGTTGACAGACCATCGTAGTGGGATAACACATTTGCATTTCTTCGGCACTCTGCAGAGGAACTGGAAAGTCTGACGTAGGAAGACATACCAGTCCTTGCTCATCACTCCAGGGTGAATGGTTCAGGACGGGGAAAACATTACCGACACAGGCAGTTCAAGCTACAGGGCGTGTTCCCATTGCTCACCCGGGGGAGGTGACACTTTCAGTCTTGGTCTGGGGAACTTCCTTTCACCTCCTTCGGGTGTTCCCCCCCCCCCGTCAGAAACAGGTTGGACAGGGAAGATCCACCCAAGGATTTCACACAGAGTCTTCTAAGTAGCAGATACTAATACAGGATTTGTCCTGTGTGTCTGAGGCAAGTTCAAGTCCAGGGTCTGTGAGTTTTTGGGCCCAACACAATTCGGTACGCTTCAGACAGTAGTCACTGCTTGTCTGGCTCAGCATTTGGCCTAGAGCAGTACTGTCCCAATGAACAATGGAAATGAAATGCCGAGTTACTGTCTTCACCACTGAGAAAACGAGGTGCTCAGAGTATGATGTTTCTGTGTGCTCACTTAGGTGGAAATAAACTCAGTTTCTTTGATACCAGGACAGTTGGTGGCTCCGTAGTAAAACATAGTCATAAACATTTATTTACAACACAGCTCTCAGCGTATTTATTGAAAAAATATCAGATTCTCCAGTCACGGAATTTATTTATTCATTATCAACTAATATTTACTGAGCACTTAAGACATGTAAAACACCCTCCACATTGGTGGTACCCACAGGGAGCATTTAAAGCCCCTGACCTTGAGAAATTCACAGTCTGCGAAGACAATATACATAGAAAGCAAATGCTGGTATTCTAGTAAGTGCTGTATTAAAGGTGCATGGAAACAGTGGCCACCCCTAACTCTGCCATGGGAGTACGTGACACTGTGTTTGGAGCTGGTCTGGAAGCGAGGGCACCCACTTGTCCAGCAGAGAAGGAGGGAAGCTCCCTGACTGATGTAGCTCAGTGAGTTGGACATCGTCCTGAAAACCAAAGGATCACTGGCTGAATTCCCAGGCAGGGCACCTGTCTGGGTTGCAGGCCGGGCCCCAGCTGGGGACGTGTGAGAGGCTACCAATCGATGTTTCTCTCGTACATCAGTGTCTCTCTTCCTCTCTCTCTCTCTCTCTCCCTCTCTCTCTCTCTCTCTCCCTCTCTCTCTCTCTCTCCCCCTCTCCCTCTCTCCCTTCTCCTCTCCCTAAAAACAAATAAATAAATAAAATCTTTTTAAGAAGAAAAAGAAGCAGGGAAAGGCGGAAGTGCAGAACCTGAAGCACCGGAGGGGCAGGTACTTCCCAGAGGTCGATCTGGGCAGGGAGGGTCAGGAGAGGCCGTCAGGCACCTTCTCCGTGGGATGCCCAGGGGTTCTGGCTTGCCAGGGCCGGTTCTGGTTTATGCCTGTATAATTAATGGAGATACCTCCTTTAACTCGAGAGAGCGTCCCAGACAGATGATAAATCACAGGGCCACCTGACCTACACACTGTGCCAAGAAGGTAAACTAATCAGATATCTATTCTGGAAAGACAATTCCAGCAGCCGTGAGGAGGACTATTTGTAAAAGGGGGAGACACAGATGGAAAGGACTTCTCCACAGAGAGAAGTAGACTTAGATACCACTTTCCCTGAAAGCTAACTATATTCTTAACCACAATCTAAACACAAACTTGCCTGAGTGTTGATTATAAGAATATCTGTCTCCATTTATAATTTTGGAACAGCATCAAGATTGCATAGATGTTCTTAACGTGTCTTAGTCTTTTAAACTCTTACTAACTTTCAGAAATAATACTAGCTAGTTATCTACCAGACTGCCTAAAAAAAATTATCGCAGAAATATAAAGAACGTTCTGAGAATTACTTGGTCAGGAAGAATCTTGAGACATTTTTGGAGAAAAGTTCTTAGCAATGTAAAGGAGCTCTGATCACCCAGGCGTGGGTTAGAAGGCAGCTTGATATTTTCATAGGAAGCTGCTACTGGCCATCATTGTGACATGCCTTTTGCGTTGCTTTCCTAGTCTTGCAAACAGGTTCTACAGAGACACCCACACTTCTCAGCTGTCTGCTCTGAAACTAGTGAACGCGTCTCTGAGCCGGATGACTTGGACTGGGTGTGTCTCTAATCCGTGGAGCTGAGTTCACAGGCAGGGAGACCCAGCCTGTGTCAGTGGCCTCATTAGCGCTACTGAACCAACCAGGCACAGCCTCGCGTCACACCGGCACTTTCGGTAAACGCACCGTGCAGGCGTACTTCTGCGGTCTCCCACTGCTGGTGCGCATAAGCTTGCTCCTTCCGGTGGGACAGCTTGACTTGATGACTGTGCACAGTGATGCGAGACCCCACAGGGGCCAGGCCATCTGGAAGAGCCTGGAGCCCAGCCTGAGTTACTAATGTGCTCGTATTGGGAGCAGCTCGACCGCAGGGAGAGCATGGCTCTGCGCTGAGACTGGCCTGCATGTAAGGCCACCTCTGGACCAGAGATTTTGGATTGCTTGCCACCTTTGTTTCCCTTACCTTTATCCTCAGCCAAAAACCATCACCTCCTCAGCAGTTTTCCCCAGTTAACATAGAACTGTGTCTGCTGTTCCTCTCGCCCACCCACAGGGCCACGCCAACTTCCCTTTACTTCCTCAAGCAAGCGGTGCCCACACTGCCCACCTCGGGGGTCCCAGGTGCTGTGCCCTCTGCTGGGAGCCAACCCATCGTTCAGGTCCCAGCGGAAAGGCTGCCTCTCCAAAGAGGCCTCCACAGACAAGTCCAGGTCCTCATGCTAGTGTCCTTTAATAATACCTGTTTTTTCTTCATAACACCACAATTATAATTAATTTTTGTGTGATTTTCTTTAAATTTAGCAGCTCTCACTTTTAGGAGATTGTGAGGGTTCCCTGAGGGGGGGACAGCATCTGTCTACCAGTCTAGATGCTCAGTAACTGTGTGTTGAGTGAATATTTAGGAAGCTATAGACACATTTCTTATCACTGAATATTCTTTACCTTGATTAGAAACAGGCTCTGAAGCACATGTGTGGACTTGACCTTCAACTCTGGACTGACTCCCTGTTCAGACACCAGTGGTAACAAAGTCATTACTTGAGAGTGTTTGCCAACGGCCACCTTCCAGCTCAGTTCTGTCCTGAATGGACAGGTGTCCACAGCCCCAGATCGTCACTGGCCAGATGAAGAGCAGTGCCCCTGGGGGCAGAGGCGGCAAAGCAGGCAACTGAGGGCAAAGGGCAGGATTCCAGATTCCAGGCTCTGAGCGGCTGCTCCCTGTGCTCATGTTTCCCAGGGGAGACCCAGGGGGGCTCCAGGGGGACCGAGCTGCCAGGACACCTTCGGTGGCTATACAGAAAAGTCGTCTCTTTATGGCACTGGTTTAGCACATGAGAGTATTGTCTAGAGAAGAAAATCATTTCTAGTTCTACACGTTATGAAACAGGAAAAGCCATCACCAAGCATGATGGACTGACTGTTTTATGTAATTGTGAGGCCGAGGGGTATGTTGTCTCTGGGAGGATCTCACATCACCCCCTGCAACAGCGATGGCAGGACACTGGCAGGCCTCTGTGGGCTGGCTGCTGTACTCGGCCCCAGAACGTGGTATGGCTGCGAACCTCTGGAAACTCCTCAGAGTCAGGGCTGAAAGCGGAACTACATGGAAGCCTCTGTGGCTCTTCGTGTCTCTGTGGTCACAGTTACTTTCCCTCTCATTTTATGGTTATCTGTATGCTGGGTCTGTCTCCCCAACTGAACTGCGAGTTCACTGAGAACAGGGAATGCGTCATGTGTATGTTTGAGTCATCCACTTGCACCCAGCACAGGAAGCACTAACTCAATATCAAAGGAGGGGATAAAGGAAAGCAGGTGGGTCTGCAGGCTCTGGTTAGAGGAAGGGAGGGTGTGGAATGCACCCTGGGTTGTACACCGCCCCACAGCTCTGACGGTGTAGCCACTTAACAATGATTGCTCAGTGGAGGGTGTGGGCCCAGAAAGGAAAGGGACCGCATGTTGACTGAGATTTTCCTAAGTGACTGTAAAGGAAGCTGTAATTAGAAACTTCAGAGTGAGGTAAGAAAAATCTACCTGCTAGTCTAGTCGACAGCCCCCTTCTCGGCCCATTCTGAACAAACCGTGATGGGAAAAAATGGAGGGGGGTGAGGATCCTCTGCTCATGCCCCTGCACTCTGCTCACAGCCTCCACGCCAGAGCTCCAGCCCCCGTGGCAGCAAGGACTCCGCACGGGTCATCGGAGGCTGGCGTTGTGCGAAGTGCTTCTACAAGTGATCTCCTAATGGTCCATGGGCGGTTGGACACAGTAAACTGACTTCCAGATTCCTAGAGAAAAGTTAAGCAAAGCAGACTTTAATCAATTTTTGATACAGCTCACCATCTCTTGCTAGCCTTTAGCCCAGCAAGAATCAGTAAACCAAAATCGGCATCACAGAAATAAAGAAAGGTTTAAATAAGCCAAGTGCATCTCGGTAGCTCATCTTAACCCAATGTGTGGCAGTTGATGGCTGAACGTCGCGTTTGTGGTGGAAGGGACAGAGGGAGAGCGAGAGCTGCCTTGTGGGCCCCTCCTGCGTGAAGCAGACCTTATTGCTCAGTCTGGGATGGTTTCCCCTGGTATTCAAATGCACAGGCTGAGGTCCCCATGCATGAGTCTTAGAATAACCTCATCCTCCACTAACCCATGATTTGTATGTTTACAAACACTATTATAGAAAAGAAAATGGACAATCCACCAAAAAAACCCAAGATACAAATGGTTAGTGATATGAAAAAATAATAGAATTTTCAACTTCATTAATAATCAAAATGTGTTAGCAAAGCTGTAAGGTACTGTTTTTTCTTCAAGTCAATGTAGCTGATTTTAATGATAAAATTCTACACTAGTAAGACTGCTTTAAGGTTCTGCAGTGATATATTGCTGGTGAAAGAGGTGATTGTTACAAATCTGGAAAACCCCTTGAAAGCATGCATCAAAAGTCTTTCAGATGTTCCTGCACTTAAAAAGGATGAATGGAAATATAATAAAATGTTAGTAGTAGTAACGTCACCTGCCAAAAATCCATGTGTCTCATCAAGAATCATCAAATCCATCTTAAGAAAGTACAAACTTTAGGCTTCTTTTATGTCAAAAGAAGGGAAAATAGGGGGAGCAAGAGGTGACTGACAGCCACAGACATCTGGGCACCCCCAGGGGTCAGAGGAAGATGGTGCTTAGTCTGTTGACCCTAGTTACCGTGAGTTTAAACCTTTGATAAGCAATGCATACTTCCCTTATCTTACTGTCTGGTAAGGGGCTGTCTTTGTGAAACCCAGGCTGCAAACAGAAGTTCTGTGATGATTAGCATCTCTGCCCACAAGAAGCTCTTTACCAGAGGCCGTGGGAACAGAGCCTGCGTGAGCGGGGTGGAGTCAGGGGCGGAGCACTTCACCCTGTGACATTTATATGTCACATACTACGTTGCACATTCAGAGCAGAGGGGAAGATGGACAGCCATGACTTACTAGTGTTCGTATCCTTTGCCCTAACAATCCCTAAATATGTCCTTAGAAAGTGAACAGAAACATAACTAAATTTTATATGTAAAGATGCACGTAGCAATTATATATAAATAGAGGAAAACTGGAAACAATCTAAACATTAGAAGTATATCTAAATAAACTTGTGTAGCCATGTGATGAAATTTTTTTTGCAGCCATGAAAACTTATCTTTACAAACTTTTTGTTGTCAAAGGACATGCTTATAAGTCTTTGTAAGTATGTGATATTATATCCAAGTTGTGATCAACTTTGAAACTAAAACCTGAATAAAAACAAAGTAGAAGAAAATATACAAAAATGATTACTTCTAGGTGCTTTAGTTTTTACCCCTTTCAGCTTTTCTGTGCTTTCTGAGTTAATTTCAATGAGCCTATATTGCTTGATAATCAAGAAAAAAATGAAAGAAAATGTAATTACCTGCCATGGCCCTATGAATCAATGAGCATATTTATAGAAAAAGAAGGAATTGGGTTTTTCTTAAAATAGTTTAATTCTGTCACCACATTAAACAGCACGGCATTGGTAAATACAGGAACTGACCGCTGGGAATAGACGTAATTTATTTATACCTCAAGAAATCGATGATAGGTGATCAGTAAAAAGAGAAAAGCTTAAGACAGTAAACAGAGTACTAAAGATGGAAATAGTGAAATGTCATAAAAAGTGGTGGTAATAAAGCATATAAGAAAAATTAACTTCTGACAAACAAGATTCTTATTGCATATGCATTACAAATGTGCGATTTTTTTAAGATTGTATTTACTTTTAGAGAGAGGGGAAGGGAGGGAGAAAGAGGGGGGGACATGGGTAAGTTGCTTCTTGCACGCCCCCTCTGGGGACCTGGCCCACAACCCAGGCATGCGCCCTGACTGGGAATAGGACCAGCGACCTTTCTGTTCACAAGCCAGTGCTCAATCCACTGAGCAGCACCAGCCAGTGCACAAATAGGTAATTTAAAAACAACAACAACAGACATTTTTTATACAACCTTTTCTTTAAGGAACTTCTCCAACAGGCAATGGGCAGGAAACTCAGGGTCACACTCAGTTATTTAGAAGCCCCCGAAGGATGATTTGGTTCATAATAAAAAGAAGACTCATAGTCAAGTAGCCTTGGGCCACTAAACCTTAGTTTATTGTTCCATATAAAAGGGAAGAAATACCTGACCAGCTTGAGGAACAAGTTAAAATCATATGTGTGTGTGTGCACGTGCATGAGGTGCTTAGTAAACCCATGAAGATAATACAAAGAGTCAACAATTATTAGTCTTTCCTCCATACTGGGCACTGTACATATGCTAACTCATGTAAACCTGACGACAACTCTAGAAGGTGGGCTCTGCTCTCCTCCTTTTATAGCTGAAGAAACTGAGGCCCAGAGAGCTTGGTACCCTGCTCACTATCCCAGATAATTAGCAATGGGCAGGCAGCCAGGGGATCCGGCTCCAGAGTCCTCACCCCACTGTGCCCTGTACCACGGGTTATGCCGCTCAGATGTGAGGCACCGGTGCTATTCAATGCAGAAGGGGTGACATTTAGAACGGAAGCACATTTTAAAATAGAAAATGAGAGGGGCAGCAGAGAGGGACCTTGTAAATGACCTCTGTTTCCTCTCATCTCTCTGGGAATTTGTTCTCTAGCCAGAGCAGCAAGAACTAGAGAGGAAGCCTTTTTTCTCTTGAAAGGGACGGACATCTCTGGGCCTTTACTGTCAGCGGTCGACATCGAACAATGAGCCCTTGAATGGAGAGTCGTTTGTTTGCTGTTCCGAACCACAGGTGTGAGCCTGTGATGATAGCAGCACATTACTTGTTTTCTGCTCATCCCGCAGTGAAAAAGTGCTGATATAATGTGCTTCCACAAAAGGGTGAAGTAAAACGCTTTGACTCAAACTTTGAAGAACAGTCTTCACTTCCCGGAGCAATGTCTATTTTCTCCGTGTTGCTCTGTCTTAAACCAACTGTTAACCGCCTAATGCCCACCGTTATTTTCTAGTCCGGTGGTGCTGAGCAATGAACTGTTCTACCCAGCCTAGGCACTCAAAGGTTAGACCTCACTCTTAAGATCAGGGCCCTGCCTCAGGGGGTTTCTTTTCACTGTCCCACTGTTGTCTGTACAGCTAACCTGTCAAAAACAAGCCCCGAGGCCAGCAAACTGTGCCCCCAGGCCCAATTCGGCTACCACTGAGATGGTTTTGCACTTCAATGGCTGAGGGTGGGGGATGGAATCAAAAGAAGGATAATGTTTTGTGACGCCTGAATGTTATATGAAACTCAAATCCATCACCCACAAGAGGAACTGGATGGGACCGCACGTCCCCTTGTGCATGCATCCACACGGCTGTGGCCGGGGTGCGTGGTGGCCGCACAGATGCTGTGGTCTGCAAAGCCGGAAGGGTTACTGTCTGGCCCTTTACGGAAAAACTCTGCTGACCCCTGGCGCGCTGCAACAGAGCATTTCAGGCCCCATCCAGTTTGGCAGCCTGTTACTGAGACAGGGTAAGGCTCACGTGATTTCTCTGAGTAACTGTCCTGCTGAAACCTCGGGTTTAACGTTCTGTCCCACAAGCCACTAACCGTCTCTGCATTCGTCGTCATTACAGTGGGCCGTTTCCTCCTTAAGCTGCCCTAATTGGAGTGATTTCCCTGCGTTATTTGTCTGTAAAATATTTGAAGTCTCTGGGAGCACTCTGTAAAAGAGAGAAACATTAATGGTTCCACAAGAACCTATAAATTCCTTCGATTAAGGAATTTAGAGCGATTCACTTTCTGACAGACCCAAAAACATGATTTTCCTATTTTCCCTTCTTTTAATTCTGTGGTCTCAACATTAGATTTGCTATTGTTCTTTTTCTTTTTTTTTTTTTTATAAAGCCCAGGAGTCAGTTACTGATTGCTAAAATTCATTTAAAAATGTAGTTAAAACTTTTTATAGCCACAAGCCCACACATGTCTGCCCAATTCATAATGGACTTATGTGAGCTGAAGTTAACCCATAGGTAGCATTTTATCACCTGCATGAGCTGTAGCAACTGCTCAGCCCCAAAGCGGTTTCCTCCACCCACTGGGGGCCCCATCATGCATCCTTCCAGAGCACACACTTGTTGAGCACCCGCAATGCACCAGGCCTTGCCACTGCACCCAGTCTCCATTTCAGACCCCTGCGGTCTGTTGCAGGGAACAACTGTGAAGAAACAACTGTGTCGGCGCTGACCAGTGTGGCTCAGTTGGCTGGGCGGCATCCTGCAAAGCGAAAGGTCGTCAGTTCAGTTCCTAGTCAGGATACATGCCCAGGTTGTAGGTTCAGTTCCCAGTCAGTTGGTCTTTAAATTGTCTGTCCTTTCCATAAATAACCACATGCACCTGCCATGTGTAAGGCCCTGGGTTAGACTATCACAGCCCCGGGCCCCTGGCGCTTATGCTGAGACAGGGCAAACACACACAAACCGAGTCAGCAGATGACTAGAAGTAGTTCTCTGTTGTAGTAAGTGCTAAGGAGCAATAACAGGGTTCTAGGAGAGAGAATTAAAGGAGGTGACTCAGTTTGGGTGGAGTGGTCAGAGAAGGCCAATGCAGAGGTGACGTTTAAGGTTTGAAAGATGAAACAGAACTGGCCCTGTGAAGACCAATCCAGGCAGAAACAGGTGATGCAAAGGCCCTGAGGCAGATGAGGACCTTTGGAATTGAAGCATGAGGAACTCACCAGGCCTGCAAGTCTGGTGGGGAGGGCAGCAGGGCAAGTCTGCGCAGGCGGAGGTTTGGAATGGCAGGCTTGCTGGTGGACACGCGCCTGACGAGGGAGACGGCGCACAGGGGGGCTCCAGTCAGGAAGAGCAGGCAGGAGGCAGGCGCCAGACGGTGACAGGCCTCACACACACACCGGGTAGAGGGATTTGGGCCTCATCCAGCAACCAACAGGCAGCCAAAACAGAGGAGAATTTTTTGTTTCTGGTTTAAAATATTTTTTCTGATAACAAAAGGCGATTCTATACATAGAAATTTTGGAAAATGAACACAAGGGCATTGAAAAAACCTGTAAGCACACTTTCAAACCACTGTTAAAATTGTTACATCTCCTTTGCATATAGCTATATATATAGTTTTCTAAAAGTGAGATTTTTAAATACTTTCTACTTTATGATTGCTGTTTCACTTAACAACATGGAGCAAACATTCTGCAAATATTGTCCCATGCCACTAAGTATTCTTTTCCAGAACAACTTTTTTTACCTGTATGGTATTTTATACTAAAAATAAACTAAAATGTATTTATTTTTATTGTTTAACTGTCAGCCTTTGTTGTTGGGCATCTAGAGTGTTTCCAGTTCTCAGTGTTATAAACAACGCTGCAATAACTGTCCTTAGAGGGATTGTTTATTCACATCCCTGACCGCTTCCCTGGAAATTCCTAGAAATGGAATTGTGGGGTCTAAGGGTGTGCCTTTTTCAAGGTTTCTTCACATATTTCTAGACTAGCTTTCTAAAGCTGTGCCATTGTACACTCCCATCAGCCAAATAGGAGCGTGCCTCATGTACCAAATCACTCAGTCAGCCCTGGATTTAATTCATAAGTTTGACAGAGAAAAGACTTAGATATCCATTGTTTTCTTTTGCATTTCTTAAGTGAAATTGAATCCTTTCTCCCACAATCTACTTGTCATCTGTCGATGAGTGGTGAATTGTTCATATCCTTTGCCTCTCTTTATTATTTGATGCCTCCATCATTTGGTTACTGATGTGTAAGAGCTCTTTATGTATTAGAACCATTAACCTCATATATGTCGCAAATATTTTCTGAGTTCATATTTTTAAATTGCATTATTTTTTCTACAGAAGTCAAATCTGCCTTTTCCTTCAGGTGTTACCTAAATGCTTTAAAAGTGCATGTAACCCATCCAAAACTGGATAATATTCACTTATATTGCCTTCTCATTCCGAAATGGTTTTGTCTTATAAATTTTAATAATTTGTCATCTTTCATTGGACTTCTGCATTAAGAAGGCAGCTGCAGGATTGTGCAGGAGGTTCCACAGGGAAAGGAGCCGGTACCAGGGAGACCAGTTAACTAGTGGCACAGTCGGCTGAGAGGACCGCAGTCCTGCCAGTGAGCCTGAGCCTTCTCGGCCCCACACAGTCCCTTTGCACAGCATTTGCCCGTCACCAGTGAAACCTCTCGTTACAGGCAGTGGTTCTCAGGGGGGCGAAGGCAGTGGAAGAACTCCTGGCTCCACTGAGAATCCCTGGTGGAGATTAAGAGGAAAAGATGTACTTACTGGAGGTTTATGACGGGTGCTGGCAGGGTCAGCACCTGAACGGCTCTAGGTGTGACGAGCACAGTAACCCAGTTACTCTGAGGTTTTTATGTGGGTGACAGGTGAGTCATGGTTCCATTAACCTAGACTGTAAAGACTGGCAGAGACGGAGCTGCAGAAAGGAGGAAGGAGCATGGAAGATGATGGAGACAGCTGAGGACTGGCTCATGTTGGAAGGCCATAGGTCAGTCCGGGTGGAGAGATCCATGCAGTGAGCACGGGTGTCTGGAGCCCGGAGCTTGGAAGCCAGCTGTCTGAAGGAAGCTGAAGCAGTAGGAGTGAAGGAAGCAATCCATGTGTGGAGAATGACAAGAGAGACATGGCCAAGAAGGCACTTGGGGGAACACAAAAATTCATGGGGTGGCAGAGGGGTGTTGAAGAGGAAAAATAAGCAAAGGAACTAAGAAGAAATTGTCAAAGTAGAAGAACCAGAATACAGCGGTTCCGAGAGAAAGTGTCAAGGATAGAAAATGATCTGCAGCACTGGAACTTTCTAACATGATGGGAGCATGATGCCTGGGTTCCTTGCTGTGAAAACCTACCTCTTTTAGCTGCTGCTAGATTCCTCCTTGTTTTCATATATCAGATCCATTCACAACTCCTTATGGTTACATAGACCACTTTCCCTGCCCACAGTGACCACCCCCCCCCCAACCTGGTGAACCACTCATCTTTCAAAAGCTACCTCAGGTGTCACCTCCTCTGTAAACGTAATCCTGTCCACCCCTCCCCGGAATTGTACCATTTATCCTTGGAGAGCCCTCAGCACTATAGTTCTTACCTCTAGGCGAACGTATCAGCCTGTGTGGTAGTTAGGTACTTACTAGTGCTTTGCAGACTTTTCTAAGAGAATTCCCCCAAGCAACAGAAAAGTGTACTCAGCATTCACTGGGACCATGTCCTGGCATGTTTCTTTTAAAGTCTTGTGTTTGTTTTAGCAATTAGTGCTATCCTTCATTCTGCCATTCTAAATGTTGGTTCTAATGTTGTTGAGTGTTAAAGGTTTCCAGTTACTTACCTAGAGTGAAGCTGATTCTCCAAGAATGTGCTCAGCATTTGCTCCATAGCTTGGGAACTGAACCCTAGTTTAAGAAACTTAAGGTTACAATGTACCTCTCATCAGATCAAGAGCACTGTGTCTTTACAAAAACTGTGTCTTCTCTAACACCATATTCCCAGTGCCCGGCACAGTACCCAGTACATAGAAGGCATGGATATATACTTACAGGGGCAAAGGAGGGAGGCAATGAGGGAGGAAGAGGATGGAAGAACAGATGAATAAATGGAAGGAAAGGAGGGAGGAAAGGGTAGGTGGACAGAAGAACAGATGGATGGGAGGAAGGGGATGGATGGATGGATGGATGGATGGATTATAAAGGTTAAAGCATGAGCAGTACAGAAGTGAAGACAATGCATATAAACTACTCTCTTAAGAAGCTTAGCTGGAAGGTGTGATGTCAGAAAGCAGTAGCTAGTGGGATACTGGCATTATGGAATTTAATTTGGGGGCATTTTGCTGGTGGGGAGAAAAGAATGAGTGTGCATTTGGGTCTTTTATTTATTGGGGAACACCTGAACATGCTTATAGGCTGAGGAAAAAGCACACAGCTAGTGGAGGAGAGGCTGAAAATATTCAGCTCACTCAAATGTTTACTGAGCACCAGCAGTGTGCCAGGCACTGTAGCAAGGAGTGAGCGAGACAGCGTTTCTGTGCTGGGGCTTTTGTCCCGGTGAGAATAAGGGGTGGGAGAGAAGAGGAGGAAGGATAATGGGCTTTCATCCAACAGGAGGTGGAGCTGCGTGCTGATTACTGCTTTCTTAGGAAGAGCAAAATGTTTCAGTGCTTGGCTAGGTCACACATAACGATGGAGACAAAACCGCTGGAGAAAAGCCCACATGCGTTCCAGTGCCCCCTGGATATGGTCGTGTGCGTCTCACTTAGAAGAGTGGATGTGTCCACTACGTATTTGCCAAAAACTTTGCTCCGCAGTGATTCAGTCAAGAGACAAGGTGGTGCGTTCAGGATACAGAAGTAGAACAAAGGCAGAAAAAGATGTGGCTGAGTCTCTGTCTAGCCAGTTAGCCTAAGCTTTTCTGGTGTTCAGTAAGTGACTCATTTCCCTTTTGTGTGGTTTCCTTAACATATGCTGCCTACATAAGACTAGCTGTTGCATACAAGTGGAAATAATATGTGATCTGGGCATGGGCTACATATTGATTTTTCATCTACTTCATGATTATATTGATGTTCACTCTGAACCCTGTAGTTTCGACCATTCCGCAGCCCCTTCCCGGAAGTCATTTGCTACCGGACGGTGGCAGCTCCGCTCTGTGTTTAGTTACGGTGAATAAAATACTTTCAGTGTCAGAAGTGCAGAAGATCTCACTGGTAACTCTATATTAATTCTGTTTCACAGATATTATTAAGAAATGGCTGTGAACAGGAAGAAAAGAGTATTTTTAAATTACTTTTATGATTTCTGTTTCTTTTATTGTACACTACCCCCAAATACTTTTTAGAAGTGGGTACAATCGCCGTGTGTTTTTTAATGACTTAGAAACCAAACCTACAAAGACTAAAACCATTGGACTCTGAGTCTGTGGTCTGCCCGTTTTAATGGTGCAGCATTAGAGGCTGGACTAACCCTCTGTGGAAACTGGAGAATTTTGCTTTAGTCTCTGTAACGGGTTAGATCATAAGATAGTGAACGCCCAAAAAAACATCTCAGCTCTGTACTAGTAAACTTTTTTTGTATTGAATATGCTTTAAATTAATCATTGCTGAAAGCTTAGAAAATCTTTTTCATGGTACTGGTAAAGAGACTTGATATAACATTGATGCTGAGCTTTAAATTAAATTGTTTATATTCAAGTACTTGCTATCATAGAATCCTGAGCAAGGCACATCTTTGTGGATTTGATATTTTTCCCAGGGTTTCTGCATTTTGCATTTGCACCTCAAAATACTCCTGTTAAGGTATGTAGTGAAGTTAACAGTACGCCTTGTTTGACAAGTGAGGGAAGTGGGGCCTCTGAATTAAAGAGACTCAGCCCTGGCCAGGTGTCTGCGTTGATTGAAGCCTTGTCCTGTACACCAAAAGGTTGTGGGTTTGATTCCCAGTCAGGGCACAGACCTAGGTTGTGGGTTCGATCCCCAGTGGGTGCGTGTATGGGAGGCAACCAATCAATGCTTCTCTCTCTCTCTTCCCTTCCCCCTCCCTCTCTCTCTAAAATCAATAAACATATCCTTGGGTGAAGATTAATTAAAAAAGAGACAGAGAAACTTGCCCCAACTTATATAACAGACATCTGCATATATATCACAAACCTTGTCACCAAAGAGTTTATAGTCTAAGGCAGAGGCAAATGAGCATGTACAGGAGTAAGCCTCACTCCCATAAGCAGAAAGACATTTCCTTAACCCCGCTACACACAGAGCTTCATGAAGTTGGCGGAAGGTCAGTGCTGTGCTCTTCCCGTGACCCCACTGGCATTTTCAGAAGGCGGCCCAGGGCTCACTACTCACTGCCCATCTTTAAATGTTAGTGTTTATGGCTGTAGCAAACAGGCATTTTTGTGGAGAGTGTGTGAGTGGTGTGTACACATATAAATAAAAAGTGATGATAAAAAGTCAGCCCCCATTTGAGTCTCATTCGAAATAGCATCTTCCCACTGGGTCCAGAGAACAGGTTTCTTCCTGTGACCTGCTGAGATGCTCGTGTTAGCTCAAACAGATCCTGCCCCGGCCCTAGCCACTTCTGTTCAGGCCCCGTCCTCATTCCCTCTTCTCCCAGCCATGCCTGGATGTTTCAGTGGACAGCCTTTTGGCTGGGGCTACATGTCCTCACCTAGGGCTCAGTAGGAGTCCCAGCAGTGACTCCTCTTTGTCCACACTGCAAACACACTAAGAGGAGCTTTTAAGCGGGGCTGTCCAAATATAGACCGCATGTCCCCATCGCTGGAGACACACGAGCTGAGACCCAGCGATTACCTGGGATGTCCTACAGGGTGCTGGTTGGTTGGAAAAGAGAATCAGGAAAGACTTCTTTTTTTTTAAGATTTTATTTATTTATTTTAGAGAGAGAAAGAGAGGGAAACATCAGTGTTTGGTTGCCTCTCACACGCCCCTTACTGGAGACCTGGCCTGCAACCCAAGCATGTGCCCTGAGAATCAAACTGGCAACCCTTTGGTTTGCAGCCCACACTCGATCCACTGAGCTACACCAGCCAGGACAGGAAAGACTTCTCTTGATCTGAGCCTCTATGAATTTAAGGCAGCAGAAGCGACCTTTATGCTATGGACACAGGAGGCATGACCCGGTAACACCTATGCAGTGCGGAAAAGCACGGCATTCATTTAATTTACCTAATTGCTTTGAGCTGCACATTCCTTAGCTGTAAAATTGGGATAAAAAGACTTGCCTTGTAGGATTATCGTGTTGATTGATTTAAATCATGAAACGAATGCAAAATGCCTGGTACAGTGTCCGTCAGGTGCCAAGTAACTGCAGGTTCTGGTTGAAGATTCACTTCATACCAGGTGCCACAACATGCACAGCAAAGACTTGGTTGCTGCTGTGGGCAGGATGCGTTCTTCCTTCTGGCAACGCGCTCAGCCTTCAGCAGTGGGCCTCAGCAACAGTCTAGATAATGCTAACAAAATAAGCAAATGTCGCTTTGAATTTGCATTTGGGCATTAATAATCTATAAACCTTAAGGTTTTATAGGATATGAACTATAGTGGAATTTGAAGTCCTTTCTTGGGGTCTCTCCTAAAAGGCAGGAGAACTCAGTTATCTATATGTGGAACTACTGAGATTTGGGGAAGCAGTAGGTTCTCTCTAAACAGTATCCCTGACAGTTATCCTCAAAAATCCTTTGTCTGCTCCTCTAGGAAAGGTGCTGGAAAACAGCCAGCATGCAGGAATTCAAAAGACAACTGGTACAGAACAGAAGTGTGTGCTAAAAATACTAAAAGCAACAAGGATTCATCTGCAAGCAGAATAGACTCTGTATGCCCCCTGCTCTGGACTTGCTCCGAGCTGTGATGGCTCTGTGTTATTTGGGGATGACAGTAATTACAGAGCCAGAGTGCTCCTCGCAGAGACAGACAGAGCTCCGAGCTGAGGGATGGTTTCCATGGCAATAGCATCAGCATCTGAATGTCTTCCTGTCACAACAAGTTGGTGATTTAATGAGTTCATTACTAAATTCCAAAGGAAAACCGAGAGTGGATGAGGTACTTACTGTTCAGCCCCAAAGTGCCTAAATGTGCAGTGGCCAGCCACTTGCATCAGTGCCATGTCAGCATGGACACCTGCTCAGGGCCTGGACCCGGGCAGCCTGGGGGCTCCAGGCGGCGGATCCAGGGGAGGGAATCCCCCCAAACCTGTAGCCACGTGGTCTGCGAAGGCCTCAGTGCCTGTTATTCTAGGAGTGTGAAAGAATCACATGAGTCTCCGTGATAAGCTTGCCCTAGTCAAACCTAATGGGATTCATAATAACAGCTGCCAAGCCCAGATGCACACTCCCAAGTATCCCAAGTCCTTTAAGGAGAAAGCCTAGAAAATAGACTTTAAATTCTATTGGTGTATAAACAGAAGCAAAGGGGGAGAGGATGTCAACCTACTTGCGTTCTTCCCTGTAGAGCAGAGAGACGTTTAATATGAAACGAAAAAAATAATAATCTGGATACCTTCAGAAAACAGGGGTGTCATTCATATGGGTGATTGCATATAAAATTTCAGCTGAAAGATAATGTATCACAATAAAGGTGTATCATAATTAACCTTTCATACCTTGCTGTCATGGTTAATGAAAATCCATGATCTGGCTGGCAGAGTAATATAGCCGTAGTCGGGTCAATTAACTAGGAGCCAGATAGAGGCAGAAGAAAGGGATGGTCATGATTCCTCAGCAGCATTGCATTAGCTGGAAGTAGAGTGGTATTACATTCCTCTCACACTCCTCTCCCCACCAGTTCAATAAATGCTCCATCCCTCAAAGTGTTCACAATCTAATAATGGAGACAAATCCAGAAAGAAGCATAATATGGGAAAAGAATGTGTTCCTGTTCTTTGCCTCCTTGCTGGGCACTACCACTGAGTCATGTGCTTTACATATGTTTTTTTCCTTAAGACTTTTTTTTTAAGATTTTATTTATTTATTTTAGAGAGGGAAGGGAGGGAGAAAGAGAAAGAGAGAGAAACATCAATGTGCGGTTGCTGGGAGCTGTGGCCTGCAACCCAGGCATGTGCCCTGACTGGGAATCGATCCTGGGATGCTTTGGTTTGCAGCCCATGCTCAATCCACTGAGCTACGCCAGCCAGGGCTCCTTCAGCCTTCTAGTAACCCTATGAGGTGGGTATTGCTCCCATTTCCCAGATGAGGAAACTGAGACCCAGGGATATTGTGTGACTTGCCCCAAGTGCCCATGGCTAGTAAGTTGCAGAGTCAGGATTTCAGCTCAGTTCTCTCTGACTGCTTGGCCCCTGTTATTATGCCTTTTGCCTAAAAAGAGGTGCAAACCCAGAGCCTCGGGTGCTCGGAGGGAAGAGGTGAGAAAGGAGGCGATACCTGATGGGACAGTGGAAGGTGGGCACATCCTCCCTCCGTCCCTCTACATTGAGTGTTGATTCTGTGCAGGTATTGTGACACAAGTGGGCCAGGTCTGTGCCCAGTTACAAGGAAGAGAGGAAACTTAGAGATGGAAAAATCACAGAAAGCCAAAAATTCCCATTTTATCTTATATCAAATATTTTACCAGATTAACAAACAAGGTAGGAAATTTGACTAATTTGCATATGCATATATATAGGTGGGGCAAAAGTAGATTTACAGTTGTGAGTACATAAAACAGTTTATTCTTGTATTATGATTTATTAATTATTGTATTTTTCCATATGAACAACTATAAACCTACCTTTGTCTCACCCTGTATATATGTGCATACACAAATAAAGCCCCTTTTTTATTACAAAATCATAAGATGTATTTGTGTAACATAACAATATCACACTCAAGCACACCACGTGACATGTTAGGTGAAATGTTCAAATTAAAACTATAAATTATTATACCCATATTGCTGCCCTTCCGACCACACTCAAGCAGGCATAACTTCTGCCAGGCTCTGTATGTGCTTAGAATAGCATAGAAGATAAACTGCATGTGGGGTGTGCACATGCCAGTGTTGACCCTTTTCTGTTTTAGTAAAAGTAAGGAAAAATAGTTGCTGACTGATAGGACACCTGTGAAGAATGCAGCTGTGTCTCCTTTTTCTATATGAAAACATACTGGCTTTCGGGAGTGACATCTGGCGTGTTTTCCTGGGGTCGCTGAGAGCCACTAACCCTAACCAGTAGAATACACCGGGGACAAGACAGGAGAAGCTTGCTGGTATTGCTAAGTGGACTGCCCAAGATGTGGCTGATAACAAAATTACTACCAACTCAATTGTCCTGGTATTTGGATATAAACGTGAAAATACAAGCCTTTAAAATATATCCCTGAAAAGGAAAAAGAAGGCTGAACCAAAGAAAAGTGACTCTGTTTGTATAAAATTGTGTGTGTTAAAGAACTTAGAAAAAAAGAGATTTAGTTCTATAGACTTACTGGGATGGCTTTGGAGTACTAAAAGTTGCAGAGTGTAAAAAAAATCATTTCTTTTTTTAAATGTATTTTATGGATTATGCTATTACGGTTGTTCCATTTCCCCCCCTTTTTCCCCCTCTGCCCTGAACATTCCTCCCATCTACATTCCCCCACCTTAGTTTATGTCTATCAGTCGTACATATAAGTTCTTTGCCTTCTCCATTTCCTATACTGTTCTTAACCTCCCCCTGTCTATTTTGTACCTACCATTTATGCTTCTTATTCCCTGTACCTTTTTCCCCATTTTTCCCCTCTATGTGATCTCCAGCTCTGTGATTCTGTTCCTTTCTAGTTGTTTGCTTAGTTTGTTTTTGGGTTTTTTTTTTTAGGTTCAGTTGTTGATAGTTGTGAGTTTGTTGTGATTTTACTGTTCATAGTTATGATCTTCTTTTTCTTAGACAAGTCACTTTAACATTTCATATAATAATGGCTTGGTGATGATGAACTCCTTTAGTTTTACCTTGTCTGGGAAGCACTTTATCTGCCCTTCCATTCTAAATGATAGCTTTGCTGGATAGAGTAATTTTGGATGTAGGTCCTAGCCTTTCATGACTTTGAATACTTCTTTCCAGCCCCTTCTTGCCTGTAAAGTTTCTTTTGAGAAGTCAGCCAATTGTCTTATGGGAACTCCTTTGTAGGTAACTGTCTCCTTTTCTCTTGCTGCTTTTAAGATTCTTTTCTTATCTTTAATCTTGGGTAATATAATTGTAATGTGCCTTGGTGTGTGCTTCCTTGGGTCCAACTTCTTTGGGACTCTCTGAGCTTCCTAGACTTTCTGGAAGTCTGTTTTCTTTGCCAGATTGGGGAAGTTCTCTGCCATTATTTTTTCAAATAAGTTTTCATTTTCTTGCTCTTCCTCTTCTACTTGTGGCACCCCTATGATTCAGTTGTTGGAATGTTTAACAGTGTCCTGGAGGTTCCTAAACCTCTCCTCATTTTTTTTAATGTTGTTTCTTCATTCTGTTCTGGTTGAATGTTTATGTCTCCCTTCTGGCCCAAACCATTGATTTGAGTCCCAGTTTCCTTCCCATCATTGTTGGTTTCCTGCACATTTTCCTTTATTTCACTTTTCATAGCCTTAACTTTTTCCTCTATTTTGCAACCATCTTCAACCAATTCTGTGAGCATCCTGATTACCAGTGTTTTGAACTGTGCATCTGATAGTTTGGTTATCTCTTCATCGCTAAGTTGTATTTTTTTTCTAAAGCTTTGATCTAGTCTTTCATTTGGGCCTTTTTTTTTTTTTGTCTCGGTGCACCTGTTTTGTAGTGAGGGATGGAGCCTTAGATGTTCACCAGGGTGGGGCAACCTAGGTCTCTGTGTCGTGACACTGTCTGTGGGACAAGGGTCCAAAAGGGAACAGTGCTGCTTGCTCAGCTTCATTCACTTCCCTGACTACCCACAAGCAATTTGGGCCCTTCTGGTGCTGATTCGAGGGTGGGTGGGCTTGTGTGTGTTCTAGGACCCTGTGGGTGTCTCCCACGAACTCACCTGTGAGACTGGGAGTTTCCCCCGCTGCCGCCTCAACCCCCACAGGTGTTTTCAATCGGAGGTTTGAGGCTTTATTTCCCTGCTCTGAAACTCTGGGTTGCGTGATCTGTCTCACTTCCCAGTTGTTCCTCCCAGTTTATCTGCACTCGAATGTGGGACTGCCCGCTCCACCAGACCTTGCCTCGCCTGGTCCTCTAGTGGCTGCCTTGCCAAGACCCCACTCCACCTGGCTGCCTCTCTCTGCCCCTCCTACCGGTCTGGATGAATGTGTCTTCTTTAACTCCTCAGTTGTCGGACTTCCATACAGTTCAATTTTCTGTCAGTTCTGGTTATTTTTTGTCTTTAAATTTGTTGTTGTCCTCCTTTTGGTTGTCCGAGGAGATACAGTGTGTCTACCTACGCCTCCATCTTGGCCGGAAGTTAAAATCATCCTTTCATTAACTCATGTACATTTTGAATAGTTCTGGGTTTTGTTTTGTTTTTTAAAGGTCAGTGTCTATTAAAAATAAGCAAGCTCTATTGCTTTACTACACATAAGATTATCTAACTCAAGATGTACCAAGGCCACCTCTTAGGCTACGACAGTCTCTCCAGGGCACCACCTCACGGGGGGCCCCTAACCTAGACTGTATGAAAGGCACTCCTGGAGTTGTGTGACGTGGCAGCCTTCCTGTTTAAAATGACTCCCACCTGATAAGCAAACACAGGATTATATTCCGTGAAATGGAGTTAAAGATCCCCAAATTCAGTTTCCTCCTCACTCCCCAAATCACGCGGCCCTGCCTCAGGTACCCCAGGTTAGGGCACTTGCTATTTCTGAGTGTCACAGGGCAATTCAGGGGCCTTATCTCTGACTTGCTTATGCCATGGGGACTATTTAGAAAGCAGTCATTCCCTCGTGCCCTCACACTGTTGGCTTTCTTTGAGCATTACCTCCTGCAGGGTTTGCGAATACATTTCCCATATGCTGCAAAGTGTAAACACCATGCTGTTTTGCTCCTCAGATGTCCCTTCCTATTAAGTACACATGTCTGAACATGTGCATCAGTAAAGTGTTAATAAACTGACAAGGCCACAGCGGACATAGGGCTTGACCGGTGTCACAAGAGAGGCAGTGTTCCTGTCCTCCGTGTCACGCTGTAGGAAGCAGACAGTGGGGCAAGTCTGCACATGTACGCACCTAAGGTAAGGCCCAGACCAGTCCTGCCAGGCTCCCAGGCCTCAGAGAAGCAGAGACATTCTTTAGTCTCGAGAGCAAAAGGAAAAATCATTTCTTTTCCCTAGGGGAGATTTTACTGCACTGCTGACAGCATGAGGGTTGTTCTCTCTAGGGCCAGTGGTGATTAGCACAGGCACGTCCTGCGCTCGCACACTCCGCTAGGTGCTGAGCACAGAAGGGTGAATAACAGGCAGGCAGACATGCCATAGGGAGTGGCGGGTGTGGTGATAGAAGGGTGGTGGCAGCTGTGGGAGCTCGCGGGAGGAACAGCTGGCGGGTAGGAAGGGCAGGCTGTCCTCAGGGCCTGTAGGGGAAGCTTCCAGAGGAGATACAGCTGAGGAGACGGAAGGGGGCGTAAAGAGGAAGCAGGCAGGTTGAAGGCAGGGGAGAGAGACAGCCTCCTCTAACAAAAGCAGGACGTGCGGAAACTTATTCAGGGGACTCTGGGTATAGCTGCGTCTGACGGTGGGAGGGGTGTGGAGAAGTCTGCTCTGAAAAGGGGATTCCGGTGATGAAAAGGGGCCAAGTCCCAGAAAGCTTCAGGTGCCAGGTAGATGATGACAGCGTGCCCAAGTGCAGGGTATCTGCCACGTACCAGGGACCGTCTTACGGCTTTATACATGCAAGTTCTCTCTTATCCTCCTGCACATTCTCTTGGAACTGATACTGGGCCAAGGACTGTCTGATTATAAGGCTGACCATCTATATAAAGAGCTTTATTGAGATATAATTCACATACCATACAATTCGTCCATGAAAAGCATACAGTTCAGTGGTTTTTGGTATGTTCAGAGTTGTGTGATTGTCACCACAATCAACCTGAAACATCTTCGTCACCCCAAATAAAAACCCCATTTCCCCCATTCCCTTTGGTAGTCACCCCCTCCCCACTCCCTATAAACTCCTACTCAATTTCTGATCTACTTCCCGACACTCTAGATTTGCCTGTTCTGGGCAGTTCACATAAGGGGGTCAGGTAACACATGGCTTCTTTCACTCAGCTTAATATTCTCAGGGTGCATCCGGGTCATGGTATGTGCCCATAACTCTTTCCTTTTTGTTGCCAAGTGATATTCTGCTATGTGAGTATATGCAGCATTTTGCTGACCTGTTTGTCAGTGGATGGGCCTTTGGGTTGTTTCTGCTCTTTGGCTATTGTGAATAGGGCCACAGCGAACATTCTCCTGCAAGTTTTTATGCGGACCCGTTCTCATTCTTCTAGGATACGCGCATGTGCCTAGGCGTGAAGTTATGGCTCCTGTGGTAATTCCATGTCTGACTTTGCGAGGAAGTGCCAGATTACTTTCCAGAGCAGGTCCACTGTGTTGTACTTCCACAAGCGAGGGCTCCGGTTCCTCCGCTCCTTCCGACACTTGTTGCTGCTTGTCTTTCTGACTGTAGCCATTTTAGTTGGTATGAAGCGGTATCTCATTGTGGCTTTGATTTCCCTTTCCCTTATGACTAATGGTGTAAAGCATCTTTTCATGTGCTTATCGGCTATTTTTATATCTCCTCTAAACAAATGTTTATTTAGATCCTTTGCCAGTTTTTTAATTGCATCATCTTTTTATTATTGAGTTCTGAGTGTTCTTCATATATTCTAGATACACGTTCCTTATCACATGTGTGATTTGTAAGTATTTTTCCCATTCAGTGGCTTGTTGTTTTACTTTCTTGATAGGGTTCTTTGGAGCACAAAAGTTTTTAATTTTGCCCTGGCCAGTAGCTCAGTTGTTTACAGCATCATCCTGACGCACCAAGGTTGCAGGTTCAGTCCCTGGTCAGGGCACGTAGAAGAAACAACAAATGAATGCATGAATAAGTGGAACAACAAATTGATATTTATCACTCTTCCTCTCTCTCTTTCTCCCTCCCTCTCTCTCTAAAATCAATAATTTTTTCTAAGTTTCTAATTCTGAAAGTCCAATTTATCTGCTCTATTTTTCCTTCATTTCTTATGCTTTGGTTTAGAGATTATATTTTTAACCAATACATCATGTGAACTTGATCCTGGAAGTTATGGGTAGTCACTGAAGGACTTCAATTTGTAGAATGACTTAAAATTTGTATTCTTTAAAAATTTAAACTAACGCATGGGTAGACTGATAATGGCTCCCAAGGATAGGTCCACATTCTAATCCCCAGAGCCAGTGAATGTTACTTATTTGGAGAAAAGGTCTTTGTGGATATGATTAGATTAAGGTTCTAGCAATTAGGAGATTCTCCTGGATTATCCAGGTGAGTTCTAAATGCCACCACATGTGTGCTTATAAGAGAAAGGCAGAGGGACATTTGACGCACACAGAAGGCGATGGAGGCAGTGGTTGGAGGAGTGCAGCCACCAGAAGCTGGAAGAGGCAAGGAATCCCAGAGCCTCTGGAGGAATGTGGCCTTTGCAACATCTTGATTTCAGTCTTCTGGCATCAGAACTGTAATATAATAAGCTTCTGTTGTTTTAAGCCACCAAGTTTGTGATAATTTGTTATAGCAGCCACAAGAAACTAATACAGTATGATTGCTTCAAAAATAATTTTTAAAAAAATCAAATAGCAGAAAAGTTTAAAATGAAAAGATAAACAACACACTTATGCTGCTTTTTTTTTTTTAATTTATCGTGTTTAGACATCTATTCACCTTTGACTATAAGGGATGATGTTTTATTTAGATGCCTTTGGTTACTCCCCCTGCAGTTACTGTTATCTTTTTCATTGTTCATGGTTTACTATTTTTTTTAAACAATCACTTTATGAAAAATAGCAAATATCACAAATACCCCTTTAACATTTTGTGGTCACTGGCCATCGGAAAACACCCGTGTGTGTGTGCTGGCTGTCCAGCATAAACTGGAGCTGGGCTGCCGCAGTGAGCCTGCGCATCGCCAGCCTGGGGTCAGAGGTGGAGTACGTTCCGTGTGCTCAGGAAGGGTAAGGCCCTCAGCCCTATCAGCAGCTCTTAGCACAGTGCATTTCAAGTATAACCCCAGAAGACAACAACAATAATCATAGCAGTACAACCTCCCCATCACGCTTCCTGATAAAGCCTTCGCCAGGCCCAGGCCTCCAGTTGCGGCAAAGCACAGCAAACAGATTTAGCAGAAGCAATTACATGAAAACAGTCATTGCACTCGTACTTTAATTACTGTAAGTCCTTATTGTGGAAGATGACTCTGCTCCTGCATTCAGCTGGAAAAGTAAGGGATGCTGCTTGCCTTCAAACCACAAGAAAGCAACTGCATTTCATTTTGGCTGGCAGAGGTGTTTGGAACGTCCTGTGCAACTGCCCAGTGGAGTTTTTGTGTGGGAGAAGTCAGTCCCCACGTCAGACAGAAGCCTATCCAGATTACAGTCCCTGGCTGGTTTTCTCATCCTCAGGAAGTTCCCCTCACTGACTCCCCATAGAGCTCCAAATTGAAGCAAGCTAATTTCTCCTGCGTTCCCTGAACACAGTCCATCTGTTCAATGGAACATTGGTTTCCAAATGCTCGAAGTTTTCCAGAGTGGAAATGATTCAAAAAGGCTGAGAAGCCCCTTCTCCGTCTCCTAAACATCCGAGACACCAGGGAGAAAGGAATGCTGAATCGGAGTGGGCCGAGCCCCTTTTCCTTCTCCACCCTGGGGTTTCGTCTCTTCTTTCATCGCTGTTTTTAACTCCGGTCGCTGTGAGGCTGACTGTGACGCAGGGTTTGAAAGGCCTGTGCTTTTACTAACTGGAATGGCATTTTGGGGGCATTAGCAACCTGAGTACAGTGGGCACTAAAAAACTTCACTTTCTGCTCCTCCATTGTTTCGTGTTCCTTATTGCACCAAGGACTGGGCCACCTTCTTATGACCTGAGGAAGGAGGGCAGCCAGAATGCCTCCGAGGCCAGAAGCCACCTCCTCAGCGCAGCTTGAGGGGGCTCACACCCCAGACCTGCACTGCCACACGCCCCTTTGTCGCCCTACTGTTGGTTCTTTTACAACTGGAAAGATAGCATCGTCAGATCTAAGGTGCCGTCTATCTTAAGATGCACCATTATTTTACGCTCCACTAAGGAAATACAATACCGCCAATCATACTTTGAAGGTATTACCAAGAGCAAGGAGAATCCCAGTTTCAAAGATATTAAAGGTTGAAAAAAAACATGAACTTTAGAATCAGTGAAATACAATAATAATAATAATAATAATAATAATAATAATGCTCTAGCAACTTCAGACAGCATCTCTGAACTCACCGTTAAGTGGAATAAAGACGTAGGGGCCCTGCTTGAACTTTCGACAACTGCAGCTTTACTTTTACATGTTAATATTTATTTTGTTTTCTACTTTGATGATTGGCTGTATATCAGAAATCCATAACTAGCATTTATGTTACTATAATTTTATAAACTTTGTCTCCTTTAGCCAACAATATATGAGGATTACATTTTCTTTTCTATGGATTCATTGTTTTCTCTATGGGCCCCTTTGAGGACCATCTGTTACAGGTACTCAGCTCTTCCGTTATGGCACAAGAGCATCCATAGACAATGTGTAAATAAATGCATATGGCTGTGTTCCAACGAAACTTTACAAAATCAGGCTGTAAACTAGATTTGGCCCATGGGCCTTAGTTTCCCATCCCTTGATCTAGAAGAATAAATTCTGACCGTCATATCTTGGAATACAGTCAAGATTTCAATTTGAAAGGTTTTGAATAATCCAAATTTAAATGACTGTGGCATGCCTGGGTCTCACACGGTAATTTAAACGCCTGAAAATGTGAAATTCTTGAGATACGGTTAATTTGGATTGTGTTAGGGCCCCAAGAGGAAACAAGCCCGCTGAAGTTGCACTTGTGTTTCTCCAGTCCTTCGGTAAATCACGCCAGACAGAACAGAAAAATGTCTTTCATCCAAGCACACATTGCTGGGTCAAAGGTGGCCTTTCAACTCCAAAAATAGAATTCTCCCCAACCTCCACTTCCTGCTGATGAGAAGTGCGACCCCCTTCAATTTCTAACTGTGAAAGGATGCAATTCATGGGACTTTTTTTCAGACCACTAAAATGAAATCCTGGGTAACGAAGCTTAAAGGAGTCAGTAACAATTGTTGGAATATTGCCAGTGTTTAAGAGTGTCAAGTGGAAAATTCTATAGCTCAGATGCAGATCAGACTGATCAGATTCCAAGAAACAATTCAAACTGTAGAATGAAATGCATACTGAATAATATTTTCTTATCCTGTCATTTCTTTCCAACTCAAATGGAATTCTGAGAATAATAATTCTAATGTAATTCTAATAAATTCTCATTCCCTCTAAAACTATCCACTTGAAAGTCTAGGAAATTAAGCCAGCACATAAGATTCATCACTCATTCAACCCAAACAGCCATATTTATGGTTCATTTTAGTATCTAAACCAATAAGAACCCATTCCCTTTATTCAGCTGTAATAATAAAAGTCCCTTTAGAGTTTTAAATGACCTGACACAGTAGGATCTTCTTTTGTTTTCCCTCATCCAGTTGTGACTGGTGATTTCTTGCTGGCTTGCTTTCTTCCAGACCTGGAAAAGGAGAGTCAGAGCCAGCAGCCTGGGCGGCCCGCACCTCCTCTCCGCTTCCCTGTCTCTTACTGTGTTCTGCCCCTCGTGTCTGAGCACAGACACCTGCCTCGGGAAGAGAATTAAGTGTGAGAAAGAAATTTGTCCTTCTCCCTCAAATTGCTATGGTCTCGTTTCTACAGGGAGAACACTCTGAGGGAAGATATTACCTAGTTGTTACTGTGTTTTATGTAAATATTTTATAAACGCAAGGTATTGTTTCTCTTCAGAGATTGAAATCTTTGTTTCAAAAAGTGTGTTTTTAAATTATGTGCCTAATTATTTTAATATATGTGCTGGGTCATAAGGAGAAAAGTTAATCAGTGATTATACTTAAATGAGCAAAAGATGCTCAATTTTCAGTTTTCTGCTTTAGAATGACATTTTTGGGTAAGCTGGAAGTGTGGTATCGTTTTCCCAAAAGTATTTCATTCTCTTCTAATGCTGCTTATGGACAAAACTCCCAATTTAATTAAGACAGAAAAGAGCCTTTAATGGAAATAATGTATATGCTTGATTCAGTGGGGAACGCCCTCTCCGTGTAAAATTCTCAGGCACGCACCGAATGTCTCCTGTTACTTTGCAAAGACTAACGAATCACAAATGGCCACCGGATACAGCTGCATGGACTTAGCTGAATGATTTTCATTTTTCTGGAGAACAAAACATTTGTGTGTTAGCTTCCCATTCCCTGTCTGTAGCTGGGCACACGGGCTGACAAGGGTGACACCTGTTGTTCCCGTTGACTGAAGCGCAGCAGCTGAGGGCTTGGGGAGTGGACCATGTTCCACTCCCGGTTCCATTTCTTCGTGTGGCCCTCCCGCTGGCTGAACAACACTAAAACACATGCCCGTGTCCACGGGCAGGTAGAGAGGAGAGGAAGGGGGAGGGTTTGGGCAGGAGTGAAAACACCTCCCGAAAACGAGTAGTTCGTATTAGCCCTAGCATTTGTTAGTGGAGCATCAGCAGAAACCTCCTCCACCTTCTTCAGCTGTTTCTTTCACCCTTTGCAGCAGATCATTATGGGACTCACTGATGAGCCTCTAGATCTCATTCCAGTTATGGATTTGAACTCCCCATACAAAGCTGTTCTTCCTGAGGAGCAGACTGTTCACTGTTTACATTGGCCATCATATTACCTTGCCTAGGGCTGGTCTTCTTTAAAAACAAAATTATTGGTTATTTTTCTAATTATTAAAATAATGGCATGCTCATGGGGAAATTTTGGAAAACGTAGAAAAGTCTAAAAACAGATTACAATGTCCTAGAATTTTGTCATGTAGAAATAACCTCTGCTCCTGGTTATCTATGATGTTGGGACAGAAAGCAAGTGTCATACTTGATTTTCTCATCAAATGTACTGTAATTGCCCATAAACACAAAACTTTATGCATTCGCTTAAAATATTCATGTTCTTTGCGCATTTTTGTAGCTTTCAAGTTTTTTATTGTAATTTGCACTGTAATGAGCATCCTGTAATAAATATTTGTTGGAATTTTAGATATTTTCCTTAGGATAAACTTTGAGTAGGGGAGGGTGAAGAGGAAAGAGTGGTGTAGCAAACAGAAGAGCAATTATGAAAGCCAGGACGTTAACAGGAAGCATGGCACAGGGAGGAACTGAAAATAGTTGAGTGGGGCTGGAGGGGCAGGGAGGGAGAAGCAGGGACTGGAGAGGTAAGCAGGTCACAGAGATACCACAAAGAATTCAGACTTTGTCCTGAGAGCAGTGAGGAACTAAACGAGGCTTGCAAGCAGGAGATTAGACCTGTAACTTACCTATTCATGTTTTTCTAAGATCTTTCTGGTTGTAGCTTAAAGAGTGGTGGGATGCAAGGAGACCAGAAAGGAAGCTGTCACGGTGATTGAGGGGAAGTGTGGTGCAAGTCTGGACAGGGGGGTGGCTGTACGGATGGAAGGAGAGAAGGCGGAGTTGGGAGAGATTGAGAAGGTGACATCCACAGGACTTACCATGGAGTGCTGCCAGGTGAGGATGACCTGCAGGCTTCTGGCTTGAGCAGTCGGGGTGGGTGGTTGGACAGTAAACCCAACTGCCCCCCACCCAAATGGAGATGTCCAGGAGTCATTTGAATCTAAGGTTTGGGGTTTGGGAGTTATCAGCATGTAGAAATTAGCTGCAGTTGTGGATGTAGAGGGAAGAGGAAGGGACAAGAGGAATGGTTAAAAAGTAGGAAGGCAAGAACTTGCTGTACCATGGAAGCCTCAGAAGAGAGTGTTCTTAGACCACATCACGTGCTGCCAGCAGGTCAGGGAACAAGAACCAAGGCAGAACACCTACTATGGACTGAACTCAGTGACTTGGAAAACCCAGAGAAGCAAGGTGCAATAATGAAGTCTGGCTTCTTAAAGAGGATAGCTCTCATTCATTTTGTAACCACCAAGCAAAACCACCTTAGTGTAGATAAAGCTAAGTGAAATTGTCTTACCCCCGACAGTGGGAGTGGAGGGCCTCTGCTCTGCTCAGGCAAAATGGGCTTATTAATCTAGGCGCCCTAGCAACCATGTCCAATTTTTAGTGAGATTGTCTACCTAATGCTGACTCTCACCAATTTTTAATACCCCCCATGTATGCTGCTTAGATTAATTCAAATATCCCTCTTATGGGAACCTCTTTGAAGGCCAGTGGGTCACCGTAAGACGTTGGCACTGCGCTGTTTCATCTGCCACAGTCTCTTAATTTCTGAATCCGTGTCATGGCGTAGGCCCCATTTGGAGCAGATGTAAACTTGTGTAAAGGTTCAAAAGAAGGCAGATCGTATCTGGTTGAAAGATAGAGAAAGGTGGAGGCCAAAGAAAGATTCACAGACGGATTTGCATTTTTATCATTCCTTTGTCTCTGACACTGGTTTCCAAGAGCTGACTTGTCACCACTGGAATTGGTGGTTGTCAGTGGAATTCTCAGGAGTGGTGTGGGAACCGGGATGGTGCAGGGCAGGGCTTGGAGAGTGTCGTTGTCCCATGGGAGCCCGGCGGGTCGGGCGCCACTCCACAGCAGACCTGCTGCGTGTGATGTGGTCTGGAGCCAGACAGTGACAGCCGTGAAGATCAAGTTTGTGCTTCAAGTACAGTGACCTCTAAGATAGTACCATTTTGCGATTCCTGACACTACTGTAGAAACATGACTTTTTCCTGTTCAGTAAACAAACTATTAAAAATAACTGGGGCTCCATACTTTAGAAGCTTACGTGTTGTCTCTGCACATTGCAGCATGACCATCACGTCTGTTTTGAATTCGTTCCCTTGCTGATCGTGCTCGTCAGGTGTTGGGGCAGTCAAGCCAAACCTCCGTGGAGCGCGTCTCCCGGTGCTCACCATCACGCGTGCACGCGGCCTTTTTGTCTGGTCAGCGCAGATGGTGGTTCATGCTGAGCCAGGTTTAGAAAACTGAGGATTATGCTTCTAAATGCTGAGCTGATCCCCTCCCCCCCACACACTTTTTTTTTCCAAGAAAAATAATAACCATCGTGGCCTTTTTTTTCCAACAACATTCTTATTTGCCCTCATTGAGATTATTTAGTTTGCAAAGTAAGCTCACCGTATAACCAGAACTCTTTCAGATAAAGTGACCAGATTAAACCCAAAATTGAATATCCTGGAAGAAGCTCACAGAGTTGTCGGACCCTGGAGACTTCACAGACTATTTGTTTTTACCCCTCATCACTGTAATTTTTTCATATTTCCTTACGCTGTACATTATATTATGAGACTTCAGCACTAGAATCAAGGACTTGATCATAATCGAGACCCATTTTCTTCCTCCAGCCCGTCTGTCTTTGCTCCCCAATCTCTGTGTGTTGGCCTCATTCTGTCCCTACTACAGGTTTCTTCTATGCAGGGCAAACTTTGGCCGCAGGCAGCTCCAAGCTTGCATTATGCCAGCATAGCAACCTAAAGGAAAGAGAAAAACCTTTCGTACGTCAACATATGTGAATCCCAAGGAAAGCTTCTGATGAACTCACATGCCCTCCACCCAGGGTAAATAGCTCCAAGGCCAGGGGATAGGGCCCAGATGCAGAGCCTATCCCTGTTGGCTGCATTCATGTGGTGGCCAGCACTGCCCGCTGTCGGAGTGGGGGTGGATCAGTTCTGTAGAGGGAATGAGGCAGAGTCCTAAAGGAGGGGGGCAGACAAAAACCAATGTAGACTCGACTCAATATCCAGATGCTCTCTTTTCTCAAATGATACCTCTCGTCATTGTCCCAGAGTATCCTGATGAGTCACAACAAATTATATTCTAGGTATTAGACTAACACTGTGTTTTTCTGCCCCTTATGAGTGTAATTTTTCACATTTTCTTATGCTGTACATTATATTATGAGTTATTACTAGTTTTAAAGGTGCCTTCACGTAATCTCACTTAATTCTTACAACAATCTGAGCCATATGTTATTGCATTAAACCTATTTTACAGATGGACAAAAGGACATAGCTTCTGTGACTTACCCACGACCACAGAAACAGTATAATTGGGGGTTTGACACAGATCTTTGCTCCTTTGCTAGTTTCTCTGGGCATCAAAGCCTTAGATCTCTGTCGCCTGTGTTTTGTTTTGTTTTGGAGCATTTTTTGTGTTTATCTGTTTCTCCTTGGAAAATGGAGACTGTTACTGCAAACCCCGATGAAACTTCCTCTAGCGCTGTGGGTACTGTGACTGTTCAGTAAGCGATGTGGACTGGTAACAACCGAAGGATTTAAGACGCCATTGTTTGCGTTAGACACAGCGGGTGCTTTGAAGCCGTGCAGCCAGCAGTGAGAAGACCGTGGTCCCTGTGTCTGTTCACACCCTGGAAGCCGGCACAGGGCCTCTCCCCCAGTGAGGAGCCTTGTCTCTGGAGCGCACCCGCACCCGGGCATGTGGCCAAGGCTGTGAAGGGTGTTCTTCTCTTGCTTCGGGGATTTCTCACCTCCTGTGCCCCGTCTCCGGCTTCCAGCTGAGACACCACAGAAACACTTTAGCATCCTGAGCCTGAAGCCATTCCATAAGCAAAAGGCACCTATGCTACCCCAAAATGCTGCAGGAGCCCAAAGGTCCTGCCCACCCAAAAAGCAGCACCCCAGAACCCCGTCCTGACCACTTCTGTACAGCACACCCCACAGTTCAGTGCCCCCACATTCCTCTTCTTAACAGTAAGTCATACACCCAAGATTATAACATTTATTCCCAGGAAAGAGTTTTAAGATGGAACAGGGGAAGGATTAGCGTTCTCTTACCCTTTCTCAAAGAGCCAGTCTTTCAAGCTATGAAACCCGCCCTGCCCCTTTCCCAATACCAGGTGTGCACCTTTCCTCTCTGTCCAGGCTGCTGGCTCTTCTCAAAGTGACTCCTTACCTTCTTCAGGTTCCCACTCTCGTCTCCACTGTGCACCTGCAGTGCCTCCTGGGACCCTGCCTAACTAGGCTGGAGGAGCTTGTTTTGTGGTTCTTTTTCTTGATTCATAATCGGACCTGTTCCAATTGCTATGAGTTACTCTCAGAGGCGACCTAACACCACAAAGCTAGATACAAGCAGTTGCTGAGTCAGTGATTCAGGTCCAGGGAGCGGGGGAAGGCTGTGTGTTTTCACTCAGAATGTTGTACTGGTTGTACCTGTTGAGTATAATAACAACATGAAATGTCTGTTCTTTTCTCTTATTAGTCCCACCATGTAATGCTTGTTGGAACTGAATCAGAAGGTCATCAAAGGGCATCTCTACCTATCAGTGTAGGTAGATATACCTGCCTGATGGTGAAATACCCCTTGATGGTGAGGAAACTACCCATTGTCACTATAACAAATTAACATAAACTTGGTGGCGTGGCCACAAGGAATTTTTCTCACTAAAGGCCAGCAGTCCAAAGTCAGCATCACTGATTTAATTTGGGCCCAAAACCATGGTGTTGTCAGGACAGCGCTCCCTCTGGAGGCCCCAGGGGAGAATCTGCTCCGTGTCCCCTCGAGCTTCCGGGGACTGCCGGCATTCCCTGGCTGCGGCCACATCGCTCCGGTCTCTGCCTCTGTGGTCACGCCGCCTTCTCCTCTGTGTCAGCTCTCCTCAGCCGCTCTCCTGAGAACACTTGTGGTTGCATCTGTGGTCCACTCAGATAATCCAGGGTGATCTCCCCATCGCAGGAGCCTTATGCAATCACATCCACGCTGTTTTCTTTTCTTTTTTCTTTGTCTTTGGTTTCTGTATAAAGGAACATTCACAGATTCCAGGAATTAGGATATGGATATCTTTTGTGGGGTCATTATTCAGCCTACCACACTACCCCTCCCTATAATTCCCACACATGTAACCCCCAAGTTCTAGGTCAGGGTCAGTATGCTCTCCCAACTTCCTGAGTCTGAGGAGACCAGCACTGCACTCGTTCTTTCTACTCCTTACTGTCTGCCCCCTGCAGTGGTAACAGGGTCCTTGGTGTCTGACCGCCAGCTCTCCAAAGGGCAGAGGAGTTTGGCCTCTGATCAGGCTACCTTCTTCCACTAATCCTCAGTCTGGTGAAACAGGGGAGCCTGAAATGGGGTAGATCTCCAATATGCCAGGTTTGTTGTCATAAGAATCAAGTTGTTTTGCTTTTGTTTAGCTTTGACTAGTGGAGAAATGCCACTGCCTTTCTGGCAGAATAGCTCCAGAGTATAAAACCCATGGGGACAAAGCAGATCTTCGGCTTATCGTGCACCACGCCCAGTAGTGTCTCTAGACACAGTTACCAACCACCTCGGTCCACACACCCTGGACAGCCGTGAGGACCCCTCCCTGCTGTGGTTAGCTGCCACCAGCCAGGCATCTAGCCAGCATCCAGGGTGGATTTGACAGCACCAGGCGGGGCTTCAGATGCCATTGGTGGCATTCTGAAGCCCTCTGTTTAGATGTAGACCTTGTTCCTGTGGCCTTTTTTTTTTTAAGCAAAGAATCCTGTGTCAGACACAGTGCTGCAGTTCTAAGAGACATGTGTTATTATCCTACACACCATGTATGCCACTGCTTAAAACACCCCTTGATGGTGAGGGCTGCGGAAAGACACCCATTGTGACAAGTATGAAAAGCGGCCTTATGAAAGTAGTTGTAGAGAAACCAGCAGTGCTCCTGCACGTAGCTGCTGATAATTGCTGCTCTTGGCATTAGTTCCTATCTGCTTAAAGCAGAAGGCTGGGGGTGGGGTGAAGGGACATTCGTGGAAACTGCATGTAACTGAAAATTTCCTCTCTACTGTAAGAAGAATTCTCTTGAAAGGAAATGAAAAACAGTTCCAGATGGTCAATGGAAGATTTTTATTTTTTTTATTTTTTATTTTTTTTGGTTGGAAACCTATGCTGTCTCCTTGTTGAAAATAACTTTGCCTTGAAAATAGGGGTCCGAACTTAGTCACCCACAAAAAAAAGACAGCTGTATAAAAGAGAATGACCAGGATACAGATGAACAGTCTCTGTTCTTTTCATTTATCCAGCCAGAATCTTCACTTTGCGTTCATGCACTTATCTTACACGCAGATGCTATCCAGGAGTCGATGGTATCACATTTTCATTCCTCTCTGCACAACTGAAGCCTTTTCAAACTCAGAAGTAACAAAGGACAGATACCCTTAACCTGAATAGATAATTGTGACAAAATAGGTTTAGACAGATGACTTAAAGAACAAAGAATTTGATACAGTCTAAAAATGTATAAGTAAGAGGCAAAAATGGAGAGAGTTCTCAGTGGGTCTGGAACATTATTCATCAAACTTTTACAGAGCACCTACTATGTGCTGGGCCAGACACTGGGCTAGGAAATGGGGATGCAACAGTGAGCAAGATCCCAATCCTACCCAGGAGTTTAGTCTAGTTGGGGGGCTGGATGAGTAAATAGGCAGTTACAGTCCAGTGTGTTCAGGTACATCAGAGGAACAGGTAACCGGCCTTGAGGATCAGGAAAGGCTCCTGAAAGTGATGTCAGTATTGAGACTCAAATGACAAATAGCAGTCGGTCTGGCAAAGGGACCAAGAGTCTTGCAGGTTGGAACAGTGCGTGCAAATGGCCTGGAGGCTAAGGCATCAGGGTAGACAGGTGTACGTGGGTGAACCAAGAGACCAATATCTGACCGACCTAGACAGACAGACAAGGAAACACGTGAAGGAGAGAAAAGATGGCAAGACAGCAGGAGGAAGCATGAGGTCCCATCGCGTTTTCCCACAGCTGAGTATCCCACCCCCTGTACATTTTAACTGTTGTCACAGAAGACAGGCTCCCAGCAGGCCAGCAAGCTGCCTCATCCTCTCTGCTACCTTCCCAGGAGACAGAGGTGCCCTTACTCAAACTGGAAAACCAGGGAAGGTCTACAGGACCAGAGCCCGCTGCCCTGTCTGTGAGAGTTCTGGTAAGAGAACCTGGCAGTTCAGAGGCTGAGCACTCGGGGTCCTGAAAGTTGAAATAAATCTTCCTTTCTAGTGGAGTTCTGGATTCATCCCTAACCTGGTGCAGGCTATGAGATACACAGCTCTGATGTTCCGACTTAGATTCCGGGGGGCGGGGAGCGGGGGCATTCTTTAGATCACCTGAAAAAAAAAAAGTACAAGGAATTTTAGAAATTACCTGACAAGAAATGTCATGTAATACTGACTAGAAATCAATCCGCAGCAGCTGCTTCCCACAGCTGCGTACCATGCGGTGACTGCATTCAAACCTGTTCAAGTGAATGCAAGGCTAAAAATACCCGGGAACGTACAAGTCCTCAGGAGCTGGGTCTCTAAGTGAGGCGGCCACAGAAACCCACAGGGGCAGGGGAGGACAGAGGGGAGGTTTGGCTTTGGGCCACTGGATCAGTGGTCAGATGAGTATGACCTGAGGGACCGAAGAAGTAACACCAGGAGCGTGCAGTTCCTGGTTCACATTAATTGACTGAACCTCACAGTACCCATTTTACAGATGGTTAAAAATATGTATGCTGGCCCCTGAACTCTTTCAGACTGAGAATACCATATCTCAGCTGTAACCCAACTCCAGTTCATTTCTTAAGGAAAACAAAAGTAATTAGAAAGAAATAACTTCTTCACTGTTTCCATGATCTGCCCAAGCCAGTTAGCGTGGAGAGTGTGTGACACTCTACTGAGAAGCAACCCTTTTTTAAGTTGTGAAACTGCGGCTGGGACTTTCTTACCAGCAGAGGAAAAAGTAAGTTGGCGTCGGAAGGAAGCATGCTCCACCAAAGACAAAAGCAAAAGGACGCTTTTTTTAATCGTGGGAAATTCAAAAAGGGATATATACACTCATTTAGCGCCAAAGAAAATAGATATGCTTTTCCATGCTTCGAAAAGCACCAACAAATATTTTTTACTGCCTTTTTAGCAAGGGAAGCCCATCGTCCCCTGGGGTGGTGGCTCTGTGGCAAGCACAATAACAGCAGATGCTTGCTGAGCACTGTGCCCCAGACACTGTGCTGACCGATCCTCACAAGATCTGTACGAGGGTGATGCTGCTGTGCTCCACCTTCCGCAACTGGGGAAACTGAGGCTCAGCAGGGTTTACAAATTTCCCCGGGGGCACACTGCTTGTCAGAAGGGGTGCTCTGGGCGCAAAACTGTCTCGGGGTCATTGTCTTGTCACGAAGGTTAACTGGACTGATTTTCAGTCTTCTGCATTTCCTGTGGAGAGTTTTTCTGTTTTTCATTTGTATTTTGCTCTTTTGGCATTGGCCATATTTGGAACTTCCTCCCTTTCCTTCCCTTTTGTAAACTAGATGAATGAGCACTGAATCGGAAATCTGACGGCTAGGTAAGAGTTTCACTTCCGCCACTAACGACCCAAGTGACCTCCATGGTTCACAGCCTCTTGGGCCCCCTGATTCCTTATCTGTAAAATGAAGTCGTAGGACCATAATGAAGGTGCACTCCTGTGCTGAATACCCTCCTCTCTCTCTCCCTTGCTGTCCTCCCCTGTCTCTTCCTTCTCTCTCATCCAGGCCACCGGCAGGCCCTCAGGCCCTCCCTCCCTTGGGTCTCGAGTCATTTTTCGCATGTGCAGCAGGCAGGCAGGGGGAGTGGTGTGAGAGTGCACTGCTGACTGAGAAGCCTGGGGGACACGGAGATGGGGAGAAGAGGGGCACGCAGTGTGGTGTTACGCGGTGGAATGCACAGACAGAGCTGGCCTTCCTCAAAAGTGAAGCATAAATCTGCCCTGGCTTTGAGCCCTTGGTCCCTGCTGGTTTTTCCGTGGTCTCCCTGTCATTGGGGACCTCGCACTGCCCCTTAGCTTCATACTCCTACACCTTTGGACAAGGGCATCCCATCCTCCTCCTGTCTCTCCACGGAACATCACATCTTACTGGCTCTGCATCCCCTGCCCTCGGACTCCGCCGTCTGTTCAGTAACTGTGTCTCAGCTTCTGTGACGTCCACCAAGTAGCCCTCCCAAGCACTATGATGTTTTAACTCATCTTAAGACAACATCTAAAATTTAAGAAGGCCTCCAAAAAGTTAAGGTAGTTTGGGACAGAATTATCCCATTCTGACCACCAGCAAGGAACCTGTTTTTGGTCCAAAGGCTCTCCCACCCTGAATGCAGGGGTTTCTGCTCACAGTCAGGAAACAGTATTGGGCCCTCCCTGTGGGAGTTGGGGTGTGAGTAGGGTGAGACCCATGAGGAGAATGTATTTGATACCTTTATCATTTTGAGCTATTTCTCCCTTTAACCAAAGAACATGAAAGTATTTGTTCCCGGGGGATTTTACTAGAGATGAATATTTAGAGTGTCTCAGGAAACAGATTTATTTAATCCAGGTTGAATTGTTAGGGTTCCACGAACCATATCTCAGCAAATTAATGTTTCCCAAAATCATTTAAAATTATTGGTCATTAATTTCACTAGTATCCACATTTAAATATTTCTGAAAGCTCTGGCTACCAAACATAGGAGCAACTTACATGAGTCATTGAAAATTCCTCTTACTAAAAAAAAGAAAGAAAGAAAATTCCTCTTGCTCTCACTTCCCCCAGAGTTCCTTTCAGTTTGTTCATGACTGTGTGGGAATCGGTGGGCCTGGATCACACACAGGCGGCCTCTGAAGGAAGAGTGCTCTACGCTCCCCATCAGAACACTCATTGCAGACTACAGAAATGATACGCATCGTCAGCCCTTCTCATTCCTGTTTTAGGTGCGTTTCTAAGGAGTAGGTTGGTTGTCATGGTTTAAAAGAACCTCTTCGCTGTCAGGAGGCAATAATCCTAGAGGGGGCACCAGCCATCTGTCCCTGAGGGAGAGGTCTTTAGGGAATAAATAGACAGGCTTCTAGCCAGAATGTCGTAGATGTTTCCCCACTTAAAGCAGAACAGAGTTCCAGTTCTACAATTCTAACCTTCCAGAATCGAGGTTGAGTCTTTTCAGTAACTCTATTAAAAGACTATGTTTTCTTTATGTTTTGCTGACTGAAGGGGCTTAACTCCCTGCCCCCTGTTCTCAGCATCTTAGTCCTTCCCCTCCCTATCCCTTCTCCACCCCCCACCAGTCCACCTACGAGGAAGAGGAACTTTGCCAGTCATCTTTGACTACGGGAAGGTTAGAATTCTGGAAAGCGGGAATAACAGCAGTTCAGTTGGCATCTATTATTTTTATTTGTAGTTTTCTGTCACTGGCTCTGGTAAGGCCTGGTTGAAAAGAATCCTTCCCTACCCTGGCATACCAGAGTGGCTTCCAAGATCATTATAGCTCACTTAGGACTCTTGGAATGAACACAGGCCTGTCTAGAGAGGTAGACCCAATTCTCCTGGTCAGGAAGTGGCAGTGCAGTCAGACACAGTCCCCTCTGATGCCTGGGAGCCCCGCAGCTCCCCACAGCAGCTGAGAGCAGAGCTGGCGCGAGCCGGTGAGAGCCAGCTCCTGCCAGCCCACCGCGCCCGTCACATGCCTATTATTCATCACAGGCGAGATGTGTCATGAAGGGGAGACCTCACCTGTGGGATAAAACAGCCTACGTTCCTGCCCACCTATTGCTATTCGCTGAGCTTTCAAAACCTTCCCTACCACACCCCTTGGTCTTTGTTTGAGTTCATAGTGAGGCATCAGTACTTACCGGAAGTATCTGGGCTCAGTCCCTGTTGCATTCAGGACACTGACCTTGGGAAGTCCTTTCCGCAGACCTCACATAGGCACAGTGGCCAGGCCATTCCCTCACCTAGTATGTGGTCAGTCCCATCTTGAGCTCAGCTGTTACAGAGATGATTAAGACCCTCCAAGAATACTGTTTCCTGAGCTTTTCCCTGTGTATGCTGAAATACGGCTTGAGAGAGAATGCCATGAGGTTGGGCTCCAAGAAGGGAGGGAGGGAGGCAGGGAGGGAAGGGAGGAAGGAAAGAAGGAAGAAAGTAAGGGAGACAGGGAAGGGAAGAAGGAAGGAAGGGAGGAAGGGAAGAAGGAAGAAAGTGAGGGAGAGAGGGAAGGGAAGGAGGGGGTGGGGACAAAAGGTACACAGGTTGATTTTCTTCTTTCGGAGCAGGAATCCAGCAGGAGAACTGCCACACGGGCAGACTGCTGCAGGGTGGCCAGTGTGGGCCTCAGACTTCAGGGTTCCCGCTAATCCTGTTTCACACGGCCTGGGGGCCTGGCGTAGCCCTTTCCCCTCCTTTTCCTTTCAACTATTTCTAGCTATTAGATATCCCTGGTTTAAAAAGCAAGCAAGCGTATTTCCCCAAATACTCCCATTTCCTAATGTTTTGTCTCCAGCCCATCGTATCCCCTCAGCACATAGATCTAAATCCATATTCCCATTCCCTTCAGCAATCCAGGGAGCTCTGGGTATGCCAGCAGATGATCTAAGCACCAAATCGTCACCTGTCTAGAAAGACAGGCAAAAACAGCGGAAAAGAGAGAGGGCGGTTGGGGATGGGGACTCTGTAAATGATGCGTAGAACCAGGACCTCAAACGAGCCAGTCCGGCCCCATACCCCGGTGGGCATGCGTGTCTGAGCGCACAGATTCCACCCGCAGGCCCCAGCACCCCAGTCCCCGCCGGTGGCGGCAGTGGCATTTTAATGTCAGATGGAAGCACTCAGGCCCGCGTTGCCATGGCGACCCCGGGAGTGGCAGAGCTAAAAGCAGCAGCAGCCGCCTCCCCCTCCGCAGCCGCCTCCCCGCCCACCCGCAGCCCACCCTGAGCTGAGCGGTGCAGATTCCCTTTGTCTCACTCTCTTGCTAGTTCTCCGGGTTCTCTCTTCCCCCTCCCCCCTTTGCTTTGTTGCCCACCGCCGCCCGCCCCCTCCCACCCCCCAGG
>PVIA01005272.1:64777-118801 GCA_004024845.1 Tonatia bakeri
CACTTGAAACCAGCCTTTTAAAAAGAGAATTAAGAGAACAGGAACTGTTCCATCCCTTAGCTGCCTGTCTCCCTGGCTGTAGCCACCCTGGGAGGAGGTGCTGCCCACCTAGCCCACCCCACTCCCCAAGGACAGCATGGAGCTGTAAGTCGCGGAGACGCACCTCCTCAGGGCCTCAGAGAGCTCATCACCCACAGGAGTCCCTCATTTCCGTGGGATTGCTGCCCCAGATCAGAGTTCAAGGGCATGCAGGACTTGACCTCTATCCGTTGGGGGTGGGGTGCTGTGTAAGCAGATGCGCTGCTGTTAGCACCCCATAACCGTAACCTGGTATGGAAGGGCACCCTGCGGGCACAGTAAGGACCCCAGCCCATCAGCCAGCTTCGTCCAGGGCAGCGCAGCAGCCGTATGGCACTGGCTTCAGATGTCACATTGGCTCATATTCTAGTTGATGCCCTCTTTTTTTTGGGGGGGGGATGCAAAAAGGAAACAGATTTGTGCCATTCTACTAGAATGCCTATAAAAAGGGCACACCATGCTCTAATTAGATTTAAAAAATAAAACATCTTCTAGGCACCAGTTATATCTTGCACATAGACATTGGTTTACCAGTGTGTTTTAGAATGAACCTCTCCCGTATTCGGAAGGTCACACCTCATATTTAAGTGGTAGAACACATTGACAGCCAGAAACCTGGGGCCACTCTCGGGAAGGTCTTGAGTCAGTGGCTCTCTGGTGTCTTCTTCCATAACAGACCACAGTCCCGTCGCCATCACTCCTGTGTCAACAACGGAAGGCGTGTCTTTAGGATGGTTAAAGGCTGAGGTTTTAGCTTTCAAGTCACACCCCAATATGTGTGCATACATATGGGTGTGTGTGTATTGTCTGTACAGAATATCGTGCACACAGAACAGTGCCTGGGCTGAGGCGCAGGGGTGAAATGTAGTTGCTCACAGGGAAGGGAACTGAGAGGCCAGAGGATGGGCTGGAAAGAAAATGTGTTTTCCCTATATATACCCTGGTCCTGTGATTATTATACCATGTGCATTTATTGTTCGCTTTTAAAAATAAAACGTGACATTAAAATTTAATATCACTTCCTCGAGAAAGTGTTTCCCAATTCCCCCACAAGTAGAAAAGACAAAATTAGGTCCCTTGCCCTGAGATTCCAGGGCACTCTGTATTTTTTGCCTTCAGAGCTCATCGTCACACTCAGAGACGAGTGTGTAATTCATGTTTAGGGAAGTCTCCACGCAAGACTGGAAGCCCCATGAGGGCAAGGGCAAAGCCTGTCTTACACGCCACTGTATCTTCAAGGGTGGGCACACGGCCCAGCCTCAGTCCGTATCTGTTGAATAAAGAGCTGAGGAGAAGGGGACAAGAAAGGGGGTGCCGACAGTGACGGGGCAGGGCTACCTGCTGTCTGAAGGGTGAACAAGGGTGTCAGGAGCGGCACCCATCTCCACGGCCCACCTCTGAGCTCAGTGACCCTCCAGGGCTCAGCCTGTCTTGTACAAAGTACCCTTATAAAGTTGATCCCATGAGACCCCATCTCACCAAGCCACCCAGCCTCCTGGACCACTTCCAGTGGCTTTCCCACACACGTGCCTGCCTCAGCTAATGCTGCAGACTTTCCCAGAATCTCTCAAAGGTCCACAGGCCCAAAACAATTCTTGTATAACTGTTCTCTCTAGGGTATGTTTATAATTTATCTTAATAAAAAATTTGATCAGTTAAGTTACATATAAGGGAAACCTTGTCATTTGCCAAGTCAGTTCCCAAGCAGCAGGGCCTGCCCCCCTTTCTGCCATTCCCCGGGGTTGGTGCTGCTTTTCAGCTCCACAGGAGGGTGCACTGGAAAACCACCCAGGGCTTTAAAACAGCAGCATCCAGCAGCCCACACACACACCTATTGAATCAGAATCTCTAGAAGTGGGGTCTGTCCACTGCTAGGGCCAGTTTTTCGGCTGCTTCTCGCATGACCCTGACATGCAGTCAAGGCTGAGGACTGTTGCTCTGTGGGCTCCCAGGACTGGGGGCAGGGAAGTGGGGACCTTACACTCACCGAACCCAGAGACAGGATTTCAGCCGTAGAGCTGACGCTAACACACTTTAGTCTGGACACAGGGGTTCTTTGCTTCGGAGTGTTTCAGTGCTACTCCTAGAACCTCTCTCTGCCTAAAAGGGCCTGCAGGTCCTTCCCTGTGACAGTCATTTAAAACAAATATGTAGCTGTCTAATCAGGGCACGAACCATTTTTCAGACTTGCCTGGGCAGCAATGACCTAAATATTACTCAGAGTGTCTGACTTCTGGCCCCAGAGGAGGAGTGTATTTGGTTTGATTGTTTTCATCCTAATGAAGATGAGCCAGTAATTCGAGGTCCCCATCGGGATGGCTGAATCATTTTATGCTATGACTTAGTTCTTCAGAAAGAAAGCAGTGGCATGAAGTTATTATGGAATTATTCACTTTTCAACAGAATCACTATACTCTCAACTCAGTCTAATTGTTGTGCCATGTTTCACTGATAGGAGATAGAATGAGCAGAAACCAGAGGGGTTGGCGGAAGGGGCCCAGCCCACTTAGACCAGCCAGTGTAAAGAGTGAGTCTTCAGAAAACGCAGCTAGCCCGGTTTGGAGCCAAAGTGCAGCAGCAGATTGCTCTGCTCTCCCCGCCAGGTGACCCTACAGGCAGTAAGGCCTGTAGCAGAAGCCACTGAAGCTGTAAACACACACAGCGGGGCAATCTGCCCGAACTGCCCACCAAGATGTCAGATGCCATTAACTTTCTGCCAGAAGTGTGGCTGCGCTCAGGGTCAGGGCACATTTGGCCAGAAGCTACATGAGCGCAACTCACAGAGAGATCCCTTAGGAGGCTGGGGGCAGGGGAATCTAGGTCCCTCTTGGGCTTTTAAATCAAGTCAGTGATCCCAGAGGGACTAGGAACTCTTCGTGGCAGGCAGGAAGAGCATAAGTGTGGCCTGAGAGAACACACACTCTTGTTTCCAGCCTGAATCCAAACAGCCCATTTCTGGGAACTTAAAAAATAAGAGAACCATCAAATGGAGTGGAGCCCACACAGGGCTTCTGATGTGTCTACCAGCGGCGGCGGCGTGGGGAGTGGCTTCTGTGATGTGGGATTCCTGAGCACCAGGACCGGCCCGCCACCACTGGCTCCTCTCTCATTACAGGGCCAGAACTAGAGCCCCCATCCCAGGAAAAGGGAAGTCAGGCTGCATGGAATGTTTCATCTGTTGGAATATCATTCCGAGCTGCCTGACGAGATTACTGAGTTTTCGGTTCTGTAGCAGTGGCATTGAGTAAGAGTCTGAAAATTGATGCATGATATACTCGCTTAAAATAGCAAATGCAGAATAGAAAAGCAGAGCCGCTAAGAAGTATGCAGAACATGTTGGTAGAAAGACCCACTTTGCCTCCGTTATTACCAGCATGAAAGGGTGCATCGGAGCAGGGGGTAGATTTTCCATCAAAAAGCATTTGTGCGGCAAAGGCCTCTGTACCACAATGAGACAAGGGTTTTCAGCTAACATAATTGAGTGCAAACGTTCCTGTTCTTGAACAGCTGGTAGAAAGTGGGCAATTTGTTCCTTTTCATTTCGGTGTTCTGGGGTTGGTTGATGAGATAGTTCCTTCTGTTTCAACCTCTTTGAATTCCCCTGAGAATAAAAATCCCCCATTACTTGCTACCTAATCAGATATTCTTCACCGTGGGTTGCAGTTGCCTGGATGGGCAGCAAGGTTTAATGAGAGTGAGGTGGAAAAGGCGCAAAGAGAACTGTATCATCCGCCCCCAAGAAGAAAACAGCATCCTTTTGTCAGCTTCAGTGGGATTTCACAATATCCCAAAACAAGTTGAAAGGGCATTCTGGAACTGACAGGTCTTTTTGCCAGTACGGCCTTAGGAGGTAGCAGAGTTGTTCCATTTTCTCACACACACACACACACACACACACACACACACACACACACACACACACTTGAGGATATGTTTATTGATTATAGAGAGAAAGGATGGGAGAGAGAAAAATGTCAGTGTGAGAAACATTGGTCAGGTGCCTCCCATACGCACCCCAACTAGCGATTGAACCCACAACCCTAGGTATAAGCCGGGACCAGGAATCAAACCTGCAACCTTCTGGTGTACAGGACAATGCCCCAAACAACTGAATCGCCCAGCATGGTCCAGAGATGTTTCTTAATGGAGTATTTGTGGTCGAGTAAAGAGGCCCAGACACACAACAGCCAGGGTCCTTTCAGGCCTCCTCTCACTTGTCTAACCAACACCCTAACCATGAGAACCTCCTTCATTAGAGCAGTCTGCCCCACTAACCAGCGTTAGCTGGGTGCTCGCTCAGTGCCAGGAGCCACACTAGCCACTGTGCAGAGACCTTCTTTACCTCACGCCGAAACCTTTTGGAACAGAGAGCGTTACCACTGTTAGTTATCCCAGTTAAGGACACCACGCTTCTATGGATTAAGTGATTTCTCAGAGCTGTACACATGGACTTGAACCCTAGGTTGGCTGAATCCAAACTGCACATTCTTTCCACCATGCCCCATTGTCCCCTCTTTTTTTTTTTTTAGATTTTATTTATTTATTTATTTATTTATTTATTTATTTATTTATTTTTAGAGAGATGGGGAGGTAGGGAGAAAGAGAGGGAGAGAAACATTAATGCGAGAGAGAAATACCTATTGGTTACCTATTGCACATGCCCCATCCAGGGATGTGCCCTGCTGGGGAATTAGAGTGGAGACCTTTGGCTTCATGGGACAGCGCCCAACCAACTGAGCCACAACTGGCCAGGGCTGTCTCCTCTCGATTAAACAACATTCCTGGAACTCTACAGAAGCTAGAAGCCCCTGGTCCCTGTTTCTTCCATGCTGCTGCTGCCAGCTGGGATGCCTGACTTCTGGGCGGGTTACAGCCCAGGTTCTGAGAGGCTGCTTAGTATCTGAGAGAAGTCACTTTATCCAGGCTCAGCAAGCAGTCTGATGTACCAGAAGCCCCTAAACAGAGACTTGAACCAGCCGTCAGGAACCCAGAATTTGCTGATCATTTTTGGACATTGACCACTTTCCAAATTCCTCCGTGTCACCACAGTTTTAGAGAACGTGATCTTCACTTTCAAGCAAGGATTAGACCTTTTTTTCTTCCTTTGTAATTTGCATCATCGCTCCCAAGAAAGCTGCTTTAAACGTTTGAAAAGTTTGGACGTTTTGAGATAAACGTTGCTGAAAAGAATGGTGGGGGAAGTGTAAAACAAAAAAAGAATAACATTGACTGAAAAGTTAGAAACATTAGGGACTTTGAGGCGGGTGAGAAGGGCGGACCAGTGGCTGCAGTCACAATTGCACCTGCAGGTGCCACGCTTGCCATTTTAACGCTCAGGTTTCAGACTCCAGGCTTATGTGCTCAGTAGAGCGCAGCCCCACAGCCATGTTGTAAGTACTGATTTTACAATAGATTACAAAATAGGTTGTATGAAATAATTTCAGTGCATGACCTACCTGACTGTATCATGTGGAAAGGGAACAGTGAGTTGGGAACTCCCGAGTCCACATAATGTCAAGTGAAACCCTTTGGGTCATTTTCCAGAGAAAGTCCAACTCATCATGTGCCAAAACCAAACTTACTCTGTCTTCTCCGTCACTCAAGCTGAAAACCTGGGAACGTGGTAGACTCTCCCTTTTGCCATCTGCTTACGGTCAGTCACCAAGTTCTTATTCAGAAGCAGCCCTCAGACTTGACCTGCCTTTGCCTTCTTAACAACCACAGCCCTTTCTTTCTTGATCTAGTTTCCTGACTGGTCTTCCTGCCTTCAGATATCCCCATCTGTCTATTTACCATGTCACCTGTTTCCTCTCTAGCGATTTCATGTATTTGCTCTTTTATTAAGCGCTTCGTATATGCCAGACTCTTTTAGGCACAGCACTATGGACGAGGTCCCACCTCCATGGAGCTTACTTCTGGGGAGGAGTCAGGAGCCATAGGAAGACCGACAGTAAACATGTCAAAAATCAAACAAGTCATTTCAGATGGTGGTGAAGTCACTGAAGAAAACAAAATATTTTGTCTTTTCTACTTAAGAATCCCTAAGGGTGTCCCCACTTCCTGCAAAGTTAAACTAAACTCCTTGCCTGTCAGTGACCCCAGCCTACCTGGCTGGCCTCATCTCCCACCACACTCTCCAAAGCTCACCTGAACCCTGAACTCTAGCCCCGCACTTGCCAATCCCTACACATTCTCTAAATTTCACTTTTAGGTCAACTTTTTGAAGTCATCTCCATTTGTCCAAGTCCTCTTCCTCCTCCAGCGGGCAGGTGACTGCATCCTGTCTATAGGGCTCTGGAGATGCCTGTGGGCTGGGGAGGCCATGAGAGCTTCACGGGCACTGTCAGGCAGAGGGGAGACCCTGACGAAGCTGGGTGACCGTGCGGGGCTCCGTGTGAGCGTGTTCTTCGGGGACTTGGCACCCCGTCCCATGGCTCTGTCTTCCTCCAGGTCTGTGGGGAGCAGTATGAGGAAGTGAACCGGGACCGGGGTGTCGGGACCCCAGTTCATTCAGACAGTGTGTCTGCAGATCAGAGCCACGGCTGCACAGCCCAAGAGGCAGCACCCTCACCGGGAGCCGACAGAAGTCCCTCACATCTGCGCGTTCCTTAGACCTTTAATGAGAACGACTGTCGCACCTTGCCTGGCAGGTGTCTGTTGACGAGTCAGCCTTAGACTCAGATGTCTGATACAGAACATGCTTCCAGACAATGCAAGGAACTCCTGAGCTCATGGCAAAACTTCTTTTTCTTAGTTCCCAACTCTGTTCAAAAATGGCCAGGTGGCTCAGTCGGTTGGAGCACTGTCCCATACACCAGCAAGTTGTAGGTTCGATTCCTGGTCAGGACACATACCTAGGTTACGGGTTCCGTCCCCAGCCAGGGTGTGTACAGGAGGCAACTGATCAGTGTCTCTCCCTTTCTCTCACTCCCTCTCTCTCCTCCTCCCTCCCTCCTGCCTGCCTTCCTCTGTCTCTAAAGCCAATAAACATATCCTTGGGGAAAGACTAAAAAAATAAATGCCATCCGATAATCTTGAACCCAATGGAAATAATCTTATTTATGCATTCTTTGGATGACTCTCTTTCTAGTATGTATGTCCCCAGTGTGTTTATGTGCATCTGTCAACCAGCCCAAATGTTCGGTTTGGACAGCGGGGACTGGGATCCTGTTAGCTCCCCCGTGATGTGGCCCATGGCCACACGCAAATACAAGTGCAAATGCTTCCTGATCGTGGTGACTTGAACAGGCAAATAGAATGGTGTTTCTGACAAACCACTAAAATCATCTGTTCAGAGGAAGGTGTGGGTCCTGCTGCATGTTCAGTCCAGTCTTATTTAGCACCTTTATTAATGGCATGAATAGAAAATAAACACCAGTGTTCACAGATGGTGCTAACTTTGGAGGCGCTGTTAGCAGAAGTGTCAAGATAGGAGAACTAGAAATGCAAGCAGAAAACAGCAAAGATGTAAAAAAAAAAAACCACTCAACACAGCAAAGGGGGAGACAGTCTCTCAAACACATTTTTTTATAAACTAAAACCTCAAGGACATGAGAGCAAAAAGCACTGAGATGAGAAGTCCGAGGAAGAGGAAGAGGAAGAGAAAGAGAAAGAAGGGGGAGGTGTGAAGAGAAAGGGGAGGAAAGGGCAGGTTTGGGGCAGATGTCAGAGGCCCTCAGGCTGCGAGCCCAGGGCGTGCCCCTGTGTGAGATGAGGGGACACCGGCCGCCGGCCCTGTGTTGTGACTCTGTTAACGGCTGCTGTCCCATGTGTTTGGGGTAGGGTTTAGGTTGGTTGGGTGGTGCTGTTTTGTTGCTTCTGTTTTTTGTTTTTTTCTCATAGTTGAGGGAGCTGTGGGAATGATTTTGTTCTTTCAGTTTTGGTTTTGAAAGGTTTCATCATCCCTGGCGTAAAGCATTAATTTGGACATTTTGGGAAGGACAGAGGAATGTAGCCTTTAAAGTGCCCAGATTCCTGACCTGGCTGGTGTGGCTCAGTGGATTGAGAGCCGGCCCGCAAACCGAAATGTCATTAGTTCAGTTCCTGGTTAGAGCACATGCCTGGGCTGTGGGCCAGATCCCAGTTGGGAATGTGTGAGCGGCAACTGATCCATGTATCTCTTGCACATCCGTGTTTCTCCCCACCTCTAAAAAATGAAATAAAAAAGAAATAAGGCATAAAATAATAAAGTGTCCAGGTTACAAATACGTGAAGCAAAATGGAGCATACTCACCACCTCAGTCTCAGATGTTGGTAGAGAGGAAACAAGTCCAGAAGCAAGTGACAGCCACAGCTGCTCGTGCTGAGCTCCCCCAGGCCACCTCCAGCACCTGGAGGCCACGCCCTGGCCCTCATTGCCACAGGAGGGCTGCTGACACACAAAGAGTAGGAACCTCTGGGCAGCAGCAACAGAACTGGGAGTCTCCATGGAGCAGCAGTCCTCCTCAGGGGCTCAACTGGAACATCAAGATATGGTATGTGCAGAGAAACAGTAAAAAGTGCACAAATTCCCCAAGCACCAGGACGGCGGCCCGTTCCCTAACAGCCTGGAAGCCACCCTGTTGTTTCCTGGTCAAGGAGCAAAAAGAAGCAAATACCCAGGAAGAGAAGCACACAGCAGTGAAAATGAACAGACAGCGGGGGCGTGGTTGCCGGCCAGAATGCCCAGACCCCAGCATCATCACAGCGGACTCCAGATGCCTTTTCCTCCAAGTACTAAAGAAGTCCATGATGCTAGAAGAGCATCCCAGTGTCGGAACTGAATAGAATGGGGGTTCAATGAGTCACTCAGGGGACAGGTAGCTGGACCCAGATCCTAGCCTCACCAACTTTGCAGCTGTGAAGAACTGCCTGGCCTTTCTAAGGTTCTGTGTCCTGATCTATAGTGTGAGCATAGCAACAGTGCCTCATAAGATGACCATAAGGAGTAAATAAGATGATGTGTGGAAGATGTTTATTTTTTTAATCTTCACCCGAGGACATACATTTATTGATTTTAGAGAGTGAGGAAGGGGCAAGAGAGGAGAATCATCTGTGAAAGAGAAACATCAATCAGTTGCCTCCCACACACCACCCAGCTGGAAATCGAACACACCACCTAGGTATGTGCCCTGACCAGGGATCAGACCGCAGCCTGTGGGTATTAGCATGGAGCTCCAACCAATGGGAGCCACCCAGCCAGGGCACACATAAGACATGTAATACAGGGCCTCGTCCATGGTAGGTTCTCAGAAGATGGGTGATGACGATTGTCAACCACCCCCCCAATCCAAGACCCCTTTCCACCACACAAGGCACACTGCTAAGTAGTACCAGCCATGGCCAGCAAACAGATGAGTGGGTGTCAGAAACATCTGTCTGCATTGCTTAGGATGTTATTGAGACATTCACAGAGAGCTCATCTCCATTCAACCTCAAATAAATAAATAAGAAAGACGTGTTCACTGATGTAATTCCTGGAACTTCTCTGACCTTCCATATGTTTGCGAAATCCATCAGTCCAAACGTTTGTCATCCCGCCACATGTTTTTCTTTCCCTGAGAACTCTGTTAGCAATGGGAAGGGAGCAGCAAACATGTGGAAGTTTGCATTTACAAAGCACAGTAAGGATTCGTTTTGCGAAAGGATTGTCCAGTTCCCCAGAAGCATCCCTTGAATAGTGAGCGATCCCAATGCCTCTTACTACACCTGAGTCACACTGTGCGCGTAAACCAGACCCTGGCACAGAGCACGGTGCCAGGAGGGCACCTACTTCCCAGCTGGCCTCCTTTGGATCCAGCCCCAGATCACTGATGGTACCACCTTGCTTCTCAGTGACCCCACTCTGAAGATGCTTGATGCTGGCCTTGGGTCTTCTGGTTGGTCTCTTTTGTCAAAGTGAGTTCTCATTCTTTCTAAAGACATTCTGGAACTCCTGTTTTGTATCAGACAGGGCACTAGAAGCTCCTGACAGGGTGGGGGAAGTGCCCAGCTCTCTGCTGAAACACATAGTAAGTAGGAAAAACCACCAGGAGTTATATTCTAATGGCTTATTTCAGTGGTAGGATGCACAGAAGCTCAGACCTGAATTCTGGGCCAGTCACCCAGGTTCAAATCCTGGCTCCACTGAGTGATCTTGGCGGGTACTGGCCTCTTTGGGCCTCATTTCCTCTTCTGAAAATGGAACTTGCCCCATATAGTCATGAGGATTTCATAAATTGGTATTTGCAAAGCATTTAGTAAGTACTGTATGCTTTTTGTTCTTGTTACTTATTCTTTTTATTTCTATTTTTATTATATTATGGCCAGAGAAGATAGCTTCTGTCTGATGCTAATTCTTGGGTTTTTATTCAGATTCCCTTTATGGTCTAGTACCTGTTCCATGCATACTTTGAATAATGTGTCTTCTCTAATTGTTGAGCATAGTGAATATATACATACACACAGCTTATTTTTATTTTTTTATTTTTAGAGGGGAAGGGAAAGAGAGAGGGAGAGAAACATCAGTGTGTGGTTGCCTCTCGCACACCCACAATGGGGACCTGGCCTGCAACCCAGGCATGTGCCCTAACTGGGAATCGAACCAGCTATCCTTTGGTTTGCAGGCTGGCACTCAGTCCACTGAGCCACACCAGCCAGTGCCACACAGCCTATTAATTGAGTTTAAATCTTTCTTAAATATTGTCTCCTGATCTATACGTATTTTAGGAAAGTGTATTAAGATTGTTTACTATAGTTGTGATGTATCATTACAGATAGTCCCCCCTTATCTAAGGGGGGGGTACCTTCCAAGACCCCAATGGATGTCTGAAACTGCAAATAATACCAAAATTGATGTATACCATGTCTTTTCCTAAACATGCCTACTGTACAGCTTAATTCATAAATTAGGTGCAATAAGAGACTAACAACCATGCCTGATAATAAAACGGAATAGCTATAATAAGGTACTGCAACAAAAGGTATGGGAATGTGGTCTCTCTGATACCCGTCTGATAGCTGAGACGGCTGCTACGTGACTGTAAGGAGGGGAGCTGCCCAGTGCAGACACCTGGACAGAGGGCATGAGCCACTTCCTAGACAGGACGGGCAAGACAGCAAGGGACTTCATCACACTACACAGAACAGCACACAATTTCAAACTTAGGAATTATTTCTGGAATTTCCCAGTTACTATTTTTGGACCCAGGTTGACCACAGATAACTGAAACCTCAGAAAGAGAAAGCGTGGGTGGGGGATGGGACGCCTAGGTCTTTGCCAGTCTCACACCATCTCACACAAATGACTCAGTTTTTATTTTCTGGAGAGTGTCTTCCTGCTGAACTGCTCTTTGATAAAGAAAACAATTGTCTAATGAGTTCTTTCCCCAGCAGCGCTTTTTGCTAGCTTTCTTATCATTGTTTGCCTTGTATGTCTTGCTCCGTTCCCCTGTTTCTAACCTCCCTTTGTATTATGATTTAGATGGGTCTCTTGCAAATGGCACACGGCTGCATTTTTAAATTAAACCCGAGAAATCCCTTCGAACCGTTCACTCACCTGGTTTCCAAATCCATATTAGTTGTGTTTTATTGTTCCCATGTTTCTTCTTTGCTTCTTTCTACCTTCCCTTAGATGAAGCAGATTTTCTCCCCGCTCTTCCTTCTACTGCTTCGACAGCTGCACGTTCACCCCGGGCTTCTCACGTACCGTGGATCCTCCTCACGCCCGTGCTTGTCTGTGAAGGCCGAAGTCCGGTCTGCCCACCCACCCCCCTGACAAGACCGGGACCTGCAAACCCTTTCCTGGGACCACCCCCGTCCTTCCTGTCATTGTCTAGGGTTTTAACGTCGTTTTAAGCCCCAGAAGATACTCACCTTTACTGTTGTTTTTACAGTGAATGCTCATTTAAATTCCTTGTGTGTTCATCTCTTTGTTTGCTTCTCGGGGCACGCCACGTGCCACTCTTCTCCTCTGGAGCTGGTGTCTCCCTGATGACGTGTCCTCCGGAAATTCTTCACCTGAGAGCTGAGGTTGCCCAACTCTCACGCCCTTGTTGCAGGAGAAGGTCCTTGTTTGCCCTTGTGCTCAGGTGATCAGTTGGGTGTAGAATTCTAGATTGATAGTTATTTTCCTTAAACCCTTTGTAGGGTTCGTGTCTTCACTATTTTCTCACCTTCGAAGAGAAGGCACTCTCCTTTTGCAAGTAATGTGTCTTCTCTCTCTGGGTGTTAAGGTTACTCTTTGCCTTTACTGATCTGTGGTGTATTTGCTTTTTAATAGTTCAAGAGAGAGGAAAGCTTGAAATGTTCATTTTTACTGAAAAACTGTTTGTTTTCCCACACAGTGGTTCCTTGCCACTCTGCCAGACTTCTTCTGGTGACCTTTTCCTGGACCAGGCAGCGCATGAGGGCCCAGCCCCAGGCGGGGTTTCCGCCCGGTCCCTCCCCTGTGGCCTGGGTGTGGTGTGACTTCCGCTCAGGCCACACAGGCCCGGGCTTGGCAGCCACTGGACCTGCCCTTTCGCACTGGCCTCACAGCCCCTCCTTCCGAGATCATCCTTTCTTTCCTTCAGCATCCACCCCGGTTTTAAGTGTTATTTCTGTGCAGTCCCATTCACACGCATGGCTCCTCGTAAGCAGTGAGGAGGCTCTTCAGCTCCGATCGTGCGATGGTGCCGTGGGAACCAGCACAGCAGCACTGCGCTCAGAGCTGCCAGAGGACCAGGGACACAGACGACTCCCAGCTCAGCCTGGGGGAGGGGCGGGCCGCCTGGTTCTCCACAGCTCTGGGGGACACCTAAAGGGATTTTAGCAGAGGAACCATGGATCTTTCTGTGTCTTTAAAAGCGCTCTCTGATGACAGTGTGGAGGATGCGTTTGAAGCAGGGTGTGCCGCAAACCGAAGGCAGAGGAGACAGGAGGCTGCGTCAGTAACCAGGGTGAGGGGCTGAAGTTCTGGGCTGTGGCAGTGGCCAGAGACCGAAAAAGTAAAATAAGTAGAAGGTAGTGACTCGGTGTGGGCAGCGGGGGAGAGGGGCATTCAGGCTAATCCAGGCTTCTTGGCCTCCGTGACTGGGTGAAGGATGACACCTCTCGTTGAAACAGGCTTGACAGGAGGTGGGATGCAGTGTGGGGCAGGGACCAAGAGGATGAGCTTAGCGCAGGACACATGAGGGTTCCACTGGCTGTGGAACGTTCAGGGGACTTGTCTAGTGAGTGGCTGAAAGTCCGTGCCTGGACCTCAGGCTGGGATAAGGTCGCTGATTGGGTCACTGAAACCACAGGCATGGTGACAAAACAGTGCATCATGGAGTGAGAAAACAAACAAACAAAAATACCCCTGCAGGATTCCCACTTCTTGAGGTGTTAGTCCGGACACTGCCTGCTCCGGAAGCACACCCAGACTTAGGCAGCCCTCCTCTGTGCATCCTGGGTGTGTGGCAGGGCGTTAGCATTTGCCCGTCTCCCTGTGAAGCATGGGAGTGCCTTGAGCTCGGGGCCTGTGTCCCGCTAGTTTCGTGTGCTCTTTCTCTGGACGGGGCCCAGCCCACCCTGAGGGTTTGTAAATAGCTCCCGAGAGGAGGAGAGCAGGCTGGGGAGAAACGGGTGATGGCGGTGGGTGAGGAGAGGACCCTGGGGAAGGGCAGCCGGCGGGGGTGGGCCGGGAGCAGTATGGGGCCACAGCAGGGTTAGTGAGGGTTCTGCCCACTTCCCTGGGAGCCAGGTCAGTCGGTGACATAGCGGACGCAGACCCAGCCTGCGCTGGGGCCTCAGCACGAGCTGCCTGCAGAGAGCTGTTCAGCGATGAGAGTCTTATTTTCTAAGTAAAGTGGTTTCGCCCACATCACCAACTGCAAACCCAAAAAGGACTCAGTAGACCAAGAGATATGACACCCCTCGCTCTCAAAATTGCATGGGCACTGGACTCCTGGACTTGCTTTAGAAGTGACTGAAGCATCCGTCCGACCCTGGCAGAAACAGAAGTAGCGTTTCCTAAAACCAGGTTTTGAAAGACTCGCCCTCTGTGGTTTGACGAGAGCAGCGGGACTTGCTTCTCGAAGGAAGTGAGCGCGCAGCGAACAGCTGCGGCGCGAACCCCGGACGCCCCGTCCTCAGCCAGGGTCCTCAGTGAGAGTCCGCGCATGCGCACTCGCGTCCTGTCTTCGTGACTCTGGGGTTTATTGTGAAATACTGAAATGTACCATCAACTTGAAAAGCATCTATTTACTACCCGCCTGCATTTGGTGCAAGGCAAGCTTCCTCCTACCACTTCCTGTGACCAAACACAAGAGAACATTGCATGACCCTCAGGAGCTCCTTGCCACACCCCCGAAGAATACCTTCACCGAGGTACTGCACTTCACCCTTCACCTCACTCCATTCTGTTCCCTTCAAAGAGCCTGCACACCCTGACTGGTGTGGCTCAGTGAGCTGGGCATTGTCCTGGAAAGCGAGGGGTCACCAGTTCGATTCCAAGTCAGGGCACATGCACGGGTTGCAGGTTTGGTCCCTGGTCAGGGCATGTGCGAGAGAGGCAACCGATCAATGTTTCTCTCCCCCCCCCACCCCTCTCTCTAGTAGTAAACAAATAAAATCTTTAAAAATAATAATAAAGAGCCTTCATCAGACCCAGGATCACCACTACTCCAGTAGGGAATGCCATCAAGAGGAGAAAGTGGTTCACTCAGGTCCTGGTCTGTGCAGGGTAGGCCAGCGGGTGAGGTTCTCCTGATCTAAGCTGACCAGACGTCTGGACAGGAGGGGACTTCTCCTAGGCCGATTCAGCTCCCGCAGAGACCTGAGTTCCTCCATTTCTGCAGGGCCTGTAAACATATGACGGCACAGGAAGTCACATTGATCGAGTCTTGCACTTACCCACAGATTTCTCTAATGAGCAGGGGACAGGAGTCTAAATGAAAAATGGAGGAAAGTAATCTGATAAAGGCCGTTTGCCTGCAGTGATGGCTTGGAACAGATGAAACAAGATGAAAGTCCGGAATTCCACAGTCTGCTGAGCCACTGAACCCTGTAACAGAAGATGGGGAGAGAAAGCCCCTTCCCCCACAGCCGGGCTCCTTCGCAGCTGTCTCTCGGCTGGGCACACCCTCCGCGAGAGAGGCCTGCCTCTGTCTCTGAATCTGCCTTCTTTCCTTTAAAAAGCAAGGAAGGTGATCTGTCTCTATAAAGATTTCCAGTGTGGCGAAGCTCCAGCAAGAGATGTCTCGTGACTGGACTTTCCCAGAGTGTCCACTCCTGCCCCCCACTTGGGTCCTGTGCTGCTTTGTCTCCAGAACTGGGCATAAGAAACCCCTTGCCGGTCTTAAGATCATTTTGGTTGAACTTCAAATGAGCAAACAAAGTACAGTTTGAGGGCAATTTATTTTTCCACTAAATCCATCTACTAGAGAGAGAGAGAAGGGGAGGGAGGGAGATTGATTCATCGATCCACCCATCAATGCGTTCATTGGTTCATTCCTGTACGTGCCCTGACCAGGGATTGAACCTTCCACCTTGGCGTATCAGGATGATGCTCTAACCAGCTGAGCTACCCAGCCAGAGCAAGGTCAGTCTACTTTTAAAATTATTATAATACACACAAAACATAAATACTACCCTTCGTCCCATTTATAGTATTGTGCAACCATCACCACTGTCTAGTTCCAGAATAGTTTCATCAGCCCTAAAGAAAACCTCATACAACTTTATGGCTCTTCCACTCTCCAGTTCCTCTAATGTGTTTTCTGTCTATAAATTGGCCTATTCTGGACATGGCATGTACGTGGTATTATACAATGTGTGCCTGTGTGTGTGACTTTTTAACGTGCATGTCTTCAAGCTTTATCTATGTAGCAGGTGTCAGTGCCTCGTTTCTTTTCATGGCTGTGTAATATTTCATTGAATGGAGATGCACTACACTTTGTCCATTTATCCGTTAGTAGACATTTGGGTTGTTTCCACCTCTCGTTTATTGCAGATAATGCTGCTGTAAACATTCCTATACAAGTTTCTTGTTGAACCACCAATTTTCACTTTTTTAGGGTATATATCCAGGAATGGAATTGCTGGGTTGTATAGTAAATTCCATCTTTAACTTATTTTATTGAGGAGCTGCCACACTCAGTCCACACTGTCTTTGTTGTCTGTCGATGGCAGCAAGTGAATGACACCAGCTGGGAGTTGCTTCACATCTTTCAGCGTGAAAGACTCACCAGAATGAAAACCTGGTGTGGGCAGGCAGCTTGCTGAGGCTGGGGGAAGACTCCCTATCTTGGCTACACACTCGTTTTCTGTATTTCCAGTACCTAACACATGCCTGGCATGGAGTAAGTAGTGAGCACTTGGATAGCAGATGGCTGTATTAATGGAAGGATAAAATTGTTCATCCATTTACCTTCACTCATAAAGTAAGCAGAGAGCCTATTTATTATGCACATTTAATGGTTACACAGACAGACTCGCAGAGGTTGAAGTGGCCTGGGCAAGGTCAGAAAGGTGGTACAGGAGTCCAGACCCTCCAGCCCTCCGGCCTCTGCTCTTGAATTCAGACTTCAAATGAATCAGGGGAGGTTTCAGGTGGCCTGAGAAAATGCCAAGCAGAGATGTGGGGGAAGCGTGAGGACCACCACTGAATGCTGGCTTTCCTTTGATTGATTCGGACTGATTCTCATGCAGTTGAGGGATGCTGCTGGGAAGCTGTCGTTAGATGTTTGCCACAGAAGAGTATCTGTGGCCTGGAGGAAGGGGCAGCCAGGGAAGTGTGGCTGAGAGGAGATAAAGGCAACCAGCCAGCATTGCCCGTGGGAAAGAGAGGACAACCAACCAGCTGTCCTAGAACAGCTTGCCGGTCCACCAGGGAGGGGTCTGAGCAGCTGCAGGGCTGGCGCCCAGGAGAGGTGGCGCAGAGAAAGGGAAGGGGGCACAACTCATCTGCATCCACCACGTCCACATCCTCTGCCTTCCTTCTTGCCACTCAAGAGAGAACATTCACTTTGGTAGTGTGGTGCCCTCAGGTCAGGGAAGGGCCAGCCTGACAGTCTAAATGATAGTAAATTCTGGTCAGAAGGTGGCAGAATAAATAAAGTCTGCTCACCGCCACCAACACACATCACATTACAGCTAAATTATATAACAGCCATTATTGAGAACCCACTGGAGACTGGCTGGACGAAGTCCTGTAAGTGAGGATGTAAAGAAGCAGCCACACCTAGGCTGGTAGGAGGGGAAGAGAGGCAGAACAAGCAGGTCCCACATCCACGGTGGCAGTTAAGATTTGCGAGGAATACCACAGTGGAGGTGAGGCGCCTGCCCCCCGAGGAGTGGGTGTTCCGGCCCCACCCAGGGCTCCCCAGGCCTGGCACCAGTGCCAGGAAGAGGAGGCCTCATAACATCTGGCTGTGAAAACAAGCAAGGATTACAGTGAGACAGAGGCTTCCAGAATTCCAGGCATTCCTCTTGAGGGGACCGCATATAGATTCACTCACTCAAAAACTCACTGGCTCTGGGCTCCAGTACAGGGGCAGCAACTTGAAAAGCACCAGGTACAAACATGGAAGAACTGAATTGACTAGCTTCAGGGTGAGAGCTGGCTAGGAAGGGGTAAAGGCAGCTGTCTCTGGAATCAGAAAGCAAGCAGGTGCCGTTGTTCCTCTGTTGAGCCTCCTCCAACCCTTCTGGCAGGCATAGGAGCCAAATCTGAGCTCTGCTTTAACCTGGCTAATACTGTCTGCCTCACCCTCAAAATTCCATGAGACCCCCTTTCACCCAACTCACACACCTGCCTAGCCAATTCCAGTGGCTTTTCCACACAAGTGGCCTGCCTCAGCTAACACTGCAAACTTTCCTAAAATCTTTCAAAGGTCCACAAACCCCAAACAAGCAGTGGCTGGCCTCGGTGTGCCTTGTGCCTCTTACTAAGTGGCCTCCAATCCAGCACAAGTGGTAACTAGTCACAGCTTGCACTGTAACTCCCATCTGGTGTTCCCAAATCTGACAGAAGTTGTGGCCACTTTTGGCTTGGGACATATTTTCAACTAAGCACCACAAACTCAGCACAAGCAGCAACCAACCACAGACCACTTTGTAGCTCCCGTCAGTCAGGACCAAGCAGGAACAAATGGTGGCTGACCTTGGTCTGCATGGGAGCCCCTTCAAAGAGGCTCCAGAACCAACATACGCAGTGGCTGGCTTCAGACCACACCAGAGCACCACCCAACCAGCTCCACAAATGACACACCCAAAGGCCAGACTCCGCTGGCACCAGAGCCTCGCTAAAGCAACTCCCCTCTGTGGGGTCAGCTCCTGCACAACAACTCATCCACTGCAATGACAGCAAAAACACACAGCCAGTTGGCCTGACATGCCAACAGCAGTCAGGCTGAGCTACAACAGGAGGGTACACACAAGGGACACGCCTGGCACAGGCGAACAGGGAGGCTGCAGCACTGGGCCTAACAGGATACCTACTATGTAAGGCCACCATGCCAAGACTGGGAGACATAGCAGCCCTACCTAATACTTAGAAACAGACACATGGAGTCAGCCAAAATGTGGAGACAAAGAAACATGCCCCAAGTGAAAGAACAGAACAAAACTCCAGAAATAGAACTAAACAAAATGGAGACAGTCTATCAGATACAGAGTTCAAAACACTGGTTATAAGGATACTTAATGAATTTAGGGAAAGAATATATGAGCTCAGTGAGAACTGCAACAAAGCGATAGAAACCATAAAAAGAACCAGTCAGAAATGAATAATACAATAACTGAAATGAGAATACAGTATAGGAAGTCAACCAGCAGGTCAGATGAAGCAGAAGATTGAATCAGTGATCTGGGAGACAAAGTAGCAGAAAACACCCAATTGGTACAAGGAAAAAAAAAAAAACTATTTTGAGGATAGTTGAAGGGATCTGTGAAACAACCTCATCATACTTCACAGGGATGCCAGCAGGAGGGCAGAGAGAACAAGGGATTGAGAACTTTCAGAATCAATAAGGACTGAAAACTTTGCTAACCTGGTGAAGGAAACAGACATACAAGTGCAAGAAGCACAGAGAGGTCCAAACAATAGGAACCCAGAGAGGTTCACATCAGGACACATCATACTTAAAATCCCAAAGGTTAAAGACAAAGAATATTAAAAGTAACAAGAGAAAAACAGTTACCTATAAGGAAGCTCCCATAAGACTGTCAGTTGATTTTTCAACAGAAACTTTTCAGGCTTGAAGGAAGTGGCATGAAATATTCAAAGTGGTGAAAAGCAGAGACCTACAAACAGGATTACTCTACCCAACAAAGCTATCATTTAGAACGGAAGGAGAGATCAAGAGTTTCCCAGAAGATAAAAACTAAAGGAATTTATCAGCACTAAACTAGTATTATGAGAAGTGTTAAAGGAACTTCTGTAGGTAGAAAAGATCAAAATATGAATAAGGAAATATAGGAAAGAAAAATTCCTCACTATGACAAAGGCAAATATTTGGTAAAAGCAGTGGATCAACCCAAGTATAAAGCTAGTACAAAATTAAAAGACAAAGGTAAGAAGATTGTGTGCAATTACAACAATAAGGGATACACACAAATACACACAAAAGAAGTTAAAAGTGACAAAAACAAACATGGAGCCGATGAGTAAAAAGTGTTGTGATTTTAAAATGTGTTCAAACTTAAGCGACCATTAACTTAAAATAAACTGCTATAAACATAATGTGGTATATATAAAGCACATGGTAGCCACAAACGAAAAAACCTACAAGAAATGAAGAGAAAGGAATCCAAACACAACACTAGAAAGTCATCAATATACAAGAGAAGGTAACAAGAGAATAAAAAAGAACAGAGGACTACAAAAACAGTCAATAACATGGCAATAACTATATACCTATCAATAATTTAAGTGTAAATGGATTAAATGTTCCAATCAAAGACACAGGGTGGATGAATGAATTTTTTTTAAAAAGACTCGTACATCCACACATATGCTGCCTACAAGACCCACTTGAGATTGAAAGAGACACACAGACTGAAAGTAAAGGGACAGAAAAGATAGTTCATGCAAATAGAAACAAAAAAAGGTAGGGCAGCAATAATTATATCAGACAAAATAGACTCTGAAACACAGGTGGCAGACACAAGGCCTGCGGGCTGAATGCAGCCCTCCACCTTGTTTCTACCTGGCAGCAGTGCTGAGCTCCTTGCCCCTAGTTAAGGAGTAGTTACATTTATACAGCCCTAAAATTACATTCAGCCCTTTGAAGGCAACCGTGAGGCTGATGTGGCCCCTGGTGAAAATGAGTCTGACACCCCTGCTTTAAAACAAGGGCTGTAACAAGAAGCAGGAAAAAAGGGACTTCCAGTCAAAACAGAGGTGTGCATAAACAGGCTTCGCATCCTCAGACAACTACAGAAAAAATTACCACCTGATTTCAAAATAAATAATACCCAGAAACCAACAGAAAATCAAGCTCTCCTCGACGGAAGTCCAACAACCAAAGATTTAAATAAGCCACATTCATCCAGATGGGTAGGAGGGGCAGCAGAATGAGCAGTCCCACGTTCACATGTGGTGGATAAAAATTGAGAGGGATACCTTAGGAATGAAGGATCCCAGCCCCAGGCCACACCACACAGCCCAGGGTTCCAGGGCCAGAAAGACAAATCCCCATAATTTCTGGCTGTAAATACCAGTGTGGGGTGGGGCAGTGGAAGAAACTGCCAGATTTTCAGGAGGCTCCACTTAAAGGGTCTGCATGGACTTAGAACTTACACAGGCTGACCCCCTCTGGGATTCAGCACCAGGGCAACAGCTGGAAGGGCACCAGTCACATACAGAGAATAAGTGAAGTGAGTAGAAACAAGGAGAGTGCCAGGCAAACCTCCAGAAGTCAGGCAGCAGCATTGTCCTGTCTCTGAACCCTCCCCACACACAGAGCCACAAAGCAGTGCAGCAGGTTGCCCCACCCTGGCGTTACCTAAGGCTCCACCCCACACAATTTACAGGTGCCTTTTCTACAATAGGCCACGATACTAAGGGAATCAAAGCAGCTTCACCTAATACACAGAAACAAACACAGGGAGGCTGCCAAATTGAGGAGACAAGGAAATATGGCCCAAATGAAAGAACAGAACAAACCTCCAGAAAAAGAACTAAAGGAAATGGAGATAACCAACCCAACAGATGCAGAGTTCAAAACACTGGTTATCAGGATGCTCAGAGAACTCATTGAGTACAGCAACAGCATAAAAAAGCCCTGGAAGAAATGAAGGTTGCACTAAGTGAAATTAAAAAAAAAAAAAAAAAAAACTACAAGGAACTAACAATGGAGGGGATTACACTGGGATTCAAATCAATGATTTGGAACATAAGGAAGAAATAAGCATTCAACTAGAAGAGCAAGAAGCAAAAAGAATTGTTTTTAAAAATCGAGGATTGTATAAGGAACCTCTGGGACGTCTCCAAATGTACCAACATCTGAATCATAGGGGTGCTAGAAGGAGAAGAGCAAGAGCAAGAAATTGAAAACCTATTTGAAAAAAATGATGAAAGAGCCCTGGCTGGTGTAGCTCAGTGGATTGAGCTGAGGCTGTGAACCAGGCCATCGCAGGTTCGATTCCCAGTCAGGGCACATGCCTAGGTTGCAGGCCATGTCCCCCAGCAACCGCACATTGATGTTTCTGTTTCTTTCTCTCTCTCTCTCTCTCTCTCTCTCTCTCTCTCTCTCTCTCTCTCTCTCCCTCCCTCCCTTCCCTCTCTAAAAATAAATAAATAAAATCTTTAAATAATTATAATAATAATGAAAGAAAACTTCACTAATTTGGTGAAGGAAATAGACATACAAGTCCAGGAAGGTCAGGGAATCCCAAACAAGTTGGACCCAAAGAGGACCACACCAAGACACATCATAATTAAAATGATAAAGGTTAAAGATAAAGAGAGAATCTTAAAAGCAGCCAGAGAAAAGCAGAGAGTTGCCTACAAAGGAGTTCCCATAATACTGCCAGATGATTTCTCAAAAGAAACTTTGCAGGCAAGAAGGGGCTGGCAAGAAGTATCCAAAGTGATGAAAAGTAAGGACTTACAACCTAGATTACTGTATCCAGCAAAGCTATCATTTACAATGAAATAGCAGATAAAGTGCTTCCCAGACAAGGTAAAACTAAAGGAGTTCATCACCAAGCCATTATTACATGAAATGTTAATGGGACTTATTTAAGAAAAAGATCAAAATTATGGACATTAAAATGGAAACAAATTCACAACTATCAACAACCAAATGTAAAAAAAACTAAGCAAAGAACCAGAACCAAAACAGAGTCATAAATACAGAGATCTTTTGGAGGGAATGGGGGAAAGTGTGCAGGGATTAAGAAGCATAATTGGTATGTACAAAATAGACAGGGGGATGTTAAGAGTAGTATAGGAAATGGAGAAGCCAAAGAACTTATATGCACGACCCATGGACGTGAACTAGGGGTGGGAGGGATTGCTGGAGGGAATGGGGGTACCAGGCAGAGGAGGGCAAAGGGGGAAAAATTGAGACAACTGTAATAGCATAATCAATAAAATATATTTTTAAAGGACAGAAAACTGTACTTGAACAATGATTAAAATTTTAAAAAATAAATTATTTTTTTAAAGCAAAGAAGGGCTTTTCATAATGATAAAGCAATCAGTCTCACAAGAGGATATAACTCTAACAAGCATCTTCATTGGAGCACCTAAATATATAAAGCAAACACTGATAGACATAAAGGGGGAGACTAACAGCAATACAGTAATAGTGAGCACTTCTACACCCCACTGATATCAATGGGTGAATAATCAAGACAGAATCAGCAAGGAGCCCACCGAGCTGGTACGGCTCAGTTGGGAGCATCATCCCGTAGACAAAAGAGTCGCAGGTTCAATTCCCAGTTAGGGCACGTGCCCAAGTTGCAGGTTTGATCCCCAGTCAGGGTGCATTCAAGAAGGCAACCAATTGATGTTTCTTTCTCAAATCAATATCTCTGTCTCTCTCTGTCTACCCCCCTTCCCCTTCCTCTCTCTCTAAAAGCAATGAAAAAAGTCTTCAGGTGAGGATAAAAATAAATAAATAAAAATAGAAAATCCACAAGGAAACAGGGGCCTTAAATGACACATTGACCCAATGGACTTAGTTGATATTTTTTGGAACATTTCACCCCAAAACAGCAGAATATACATTCTTTTCAAAGGCACATGAAACATTTTCCAGGATAGACCACATGTTAGACCACAAAACAAGTCTCAATAAACTTAAGATTGAAATCTCCAGTCTCAGTGGTATAAAACTAGAAATCAGTTACAAGGAGAAAACTGAAAAACACACAAACATGTGGAAGTTAAATAAATGTGCTGCCAAACAATGAATGGGGTTAACGACAAGCTCAAAGAAGAAATCAAAAGATACCTTGAGATAAAAGAAAAGGGAAGCACAATGACCCAGAAATCTGTAGAACACAGCCAAGGCCATCCTAAGAGGAAAATGTACAGCATTACAGGCCTGTCAAGAAACAAGGATCATAAATAATCTAATTTCACAACCAAAGGACTCAAAAAGAAAAAACCTAAAAGGAATAGAAGGAAGAAAATAATAAAGATCAGAGTAGAAATAAATGAAATAGAGTCTAAAAAAGAATAGAAAATATCAATGAAACCAAGAACTGGTTCTTTTAAAAGATAAAATTATCTTTAGCCAGACTCAGTAAGAAAAAGAGAGGGCCCGAATAAATAAAATCAGAGATGAAAGAGAAGTGACAATGGACACCACAAAAATACAAAGGATTATAAAGAAATAATATGAATAGTTATATGCCAACAAATTGGACAACCTGGAGAAATGGATAAATTCCTAGAAACATATAATCTTCCAAGACTTACTAAAGAAGAAACAGAAAATCTCAACCGACCAGTTACTACCGATGAAATTGAATCCGTAATCAAAAATCCCTCAACAAACAAGTCTTGGACTGGGTGGTTTCACAGATGAATTTAACCAAACACTTAAAGAACTAACACCTATCCTCAAACTGTTTCAAAACATTCAAGAGAAGGGAAGGCTCCCAAGCTCATTCTATGAGGCCAGCATTAACCTGGTACCAAAAACAGACAAAGACATAACAAAGAAAGAAAATTATAGGCAATATCTCTGATGAGCATAAATGTAAAAATCCTCAAAACATATTAGCAAACTGAATTCAGCAATACATCGAAGAGATCATACACCATGATCAAGTGGGATTGTTCCTAGGATGCAAGTCTGGTTCAATATTTGCAAATCAGTTAACGTAATACACCACATAAACAAAATGAAGGCTAAAAATCCTATCATCATAGGAGCTGCAGAAAAAGCATTTGACAAAATCCAACATCTGATTATGATAATTACCATATTTTTCAGACTATAAGATGCACTCCCACTCCCAAATTTGGGAGGAAAGAGGGGGGGTGTCTTCTAGTCCAAATGTAGCTTTACAGTTACATTGGTGAAATATTATGTTATTAAATATTTTACCACATTTTTTGCTTCAATTTTTTTTTCCTATTTTCCTCCCCTAAAACCTAGATGTGTCTTATGGTCTGAAAATACGGTACTTTCAACAAATTGGGGATAGAGGAAACATACAATACCTCAATATAATAAAGGCCATATATGACAAACCCACAGGTAACATCATACTCAATGGTGAAAAGCTGTGAGTTTCCCTTTTAAGATCAGGAAGAAGACAAGGATATCCACTTGCACCCCTTTTATTTAACATACTGTTGGAAGTCCTAGCCACAGAAATCAGACAAGCAAAAGAAATAAAAGGCATTCATATTGGAAAGGAAGAGGTAAAACTGTTATTTGCAGATGACATACTACATGGAGAAAACCCTAAAGAATCCACCAACAAAAAAGAAAAAACTATTAGAACTAATAAAGGAGTTCAGTAAAGTAGCAGGATACAAAATTTATATTCAGAGCTGGTTGCACTTTTATATAGCAATAACAAACTGCCAGAAAGAGAAATTTTAAAAATAATTCCAATTACAATTGCATGAAAAAGAATAAAATACCCAGGAATAAATTTTACCAAGGAGGTAAAAGACCTGTACTCAGAAAACTGGAAGACACTAAAGAAACTGAAGAAGGTACAAATAAATGGAAGCATACACTGTGCTCATGGATGGAAAGAACGTCATTAAAATGGCCCTACTACCCAAAGCTTCAATGCACTCCATGTTATCAAAATGCTGATAGCATTTTTCACAAAAGACTTCAGATAACCAAAGCTGTTTTGAGAAAGAAGAACAAGGTTGGAGCTATCATACTACCCGATATCAAACTATACTACAAGACTATAGTAATCAAAAGAGCATAGTACCAGCATAAAAACAGACACAAAGACCAGTGGAACAGAATGGAGCCCAGAAATAAACCCATGCCTATATTGTCAATTATTCTATAACAAAGAAGGCAAGAATATAAAGTGGGGTAAAGACAGTCTATTCATTAAATGGTGTTGGGAAAACTAGACAAATCTAGTTTCATTCTTTTGCAGGTATCACTGTCGTACATCACGCAGGGGAATAAACTCAAAGTGGATTAAAGACTTCAGTGTGAGACCTGAAAACATAAAACTCCTAGAAGAAAACACAGGCAGTAACTCTGTGACATTGCTCTTAGTAATATTTTTTCTGGCTCTGTCTCCTCAGGCAAAGGGTAAAAAAGAAAAATTAAATAAATAGCATTACATCAAACCAAAAAGTTTCTGCACAGCAGAGGAAACCATGAACAAAACAAGAAGTCTACTCAATGGAAGACGATATTCATCAATGATATGTTCAATAGGGGATTCATATCCAAAAATATATAAAATCATACAACTGACCATCAAAAAAACAGCCCTATTAAAAAAATAGTCAAAGAACCTGAACAGACATTTCTCCCAAGAAGACACACAGGTGGCCAAGAGATGTATGGAAAGGTGTTCAACATCACCAGCCATCAGGGGACGCAGACCGAAGCCACAGGAGACAGCACCTCGCACCTGTCCGTGCGGCCGTCATCAGGGATGTGAATCGGTGCAGCCACAGAAAACACAGTGGCGGTTCCTGAGGAAGTTAAAAACAGCTACCATATGACCCGGCAGTTCCACTTCAGGATATTTATCTGAAGAAATCTGAAACACTGATTCAAAAAGATGTATGTCCACTGCAGCATTATTCCCAGCCTCCAAGACACTGGAGCAGTCTCAGTGTCCCCGATGGATGAGTGGGTGGAGGAGGCACGACGCATTTCTGCAACGGGGCATCCCTCAGCCACAGGAAACGAGTGAGATCTTGCCATCACAACAACATGCATGGACCTGGAGGGTTACTCTGCTGAATGAAATGCGTCAGAGAAAGACAAATACTATATCATTTCACTCCTGTGGAATCTAAAAAGGAAAATTAGCAAAACAGAAACAAACTCACAGATACAGAGAAAAAACTAACGGTTGCCAGATGGGAGGGGGCTGGGGCCGGGCGAGAAGGGCTGAGAAGCACAGTGCCAGCGACAGACCGTTGTGGGGATGGAGGCACAGCCGGGGAGCCCCCAGAGTCGGTGATAGTTAGTGATATGTGTTATGTTGGATGGGCACTAGGCTTACTGAGGGCTCACCTCGTAAGTTATATAAATGTCTAGTCACTGTGTTGTACACCTAAAACTAATATCATACTGAATTTTTTAAATATTTTTAACAAATCAGTGATAGTAACTTGTGTCTGTGGGGTTGGGTGTCCCAGAGGACCACTCTGCCTTCACTGTGCCCCCCCCCCACCAGGCATTGCTCACTCCACCTGGCTTGCTGACCGGCAGAGAGGCCTTCGCCCAGCCCAGGGTGGGCCGGGAGAGCAGTCTGGGGTGGGCGGGCCTCGGTGCTTTTGTAACCCTGCAAACCCCACCCGCTGCCTCCCTTTCGAAGTGAAGTTGTGCCATTGCGACCCTGGGGTGCCATTCTGCAACAGCCATTTGCTGCTCCTCATTTTCCCACCAGCCCACACCCTGCACCAAGGCCGGAGCGCAGGTTTTAGAGATGCACAGAGCCAAAAGCATGAGCTAGGGGGGCGTCGGGGGGCCACACTGGGCCAACCCTGAACTCGTGGCTTGAGGAGTCTGCAGTCAGAAGGACTGGACTGAAAGGAGCATGTTCTGATTGTGTGAACATGGGGCCAGGATAGTGATTTGTGTTTTCTCTACGATTTGTCCAGCTGACTTGGAACACAGCCCTTTCTAGAACCCCTTCCCTAAGACTTTGAGCCCACAGGTGGTTCTGGAACCCGCCTGCACGCACCGTGTACCAGGCTCCACGGCCAGGGGCGGGGGAGGCGTGGGAGGCGGAGCCTGTCCTCCGCAGTGCGCAGTGCCCGAAAGGGACGCACAGCCACTGGGAGGCGATGGCCAGGGAAGGCCTCTGCCAGGGTCAGAAGGCTTCCACAGGGTGTGAGTCCAGCGCGAGCGACCTAGACGCGGGGGCTGGGCTGACCCAGGAGGCGGGGAGGCCGCCTGACCTTGGGACCCAGCAAGGAAAGTACAGGGCCGGTGGGCGGGCAGCCACAGGCCCGACCGCAGTGCTTGTGTGCACCTGGCCCGAGGACCTCGGGGGCCCTGCACCCTGACCGCGCATCTACCCCCGCACAGCGTTCGAGCTCCTGCAGGAATGGAGGAGCGCCTCAGCCCCTGCTTCAGATGGGCTCTGCTATTTTTATATCTAAGTCTGGTTAAAAATAGCGGTCTCAGCCAAGGTTTTAGTCCCAGCTGACTAGACATTAAGTGCTAGATACCTAGTGCCCACACCTGATAACCGTGGGCCTCTGCCTGTGCCCCGTTTCTCCCTCTGCAACAGGTTTAATGAGAAAGCAGGCGGGAGACCGGTGTGAGAGCCCCGTAGGGCCGCCGTGGGCCTGCACACGGGCCCCTCCAGCGGATGCTTGCGGCGGCAGCGCCGTCACCCAAGTGCCGTCCCACAGCCAGGAAGGTGGCCTCTGAGTCGGGGCAGGAGGAGGAGGTATCAGGACTGTGCCTCCCAGGCCCCTGGGGCCTCGACGGTGCCTCCTGCTCACCGCCATCGGGGAAGCAAGGCCAGGCTGGGCAGGAGCACGCGCCTGCCGGCCTCAGCCCGCCTGTCCCCTGCGGTGCAGACACTTGGCATTGGGTGTTCATCACAGCGACAGTGGTCCAGGGAGCCCCTCAGGCGTTGGCGGGCCAGCCTGTCCACACCCCAGTCGCACCCCCAGAGACATGAAGGCATCCACGCACACAGAGCAGAGCGGTCACGCCCCATCCAGAGCCCCACACCATGGAGCCCTGCTCCTCCCCACGCCCAGCGCTGGGAACTCTGCGGGTGCGGGCACGGTGTGGGGCTGGGCCGGCGCCTGTGAGCAGCAGAGGTGCCAGCCCATTGCGTCAATTTTCTCGGGTCTTAAAATAAGCCGCTTTTGCAGTGTATTCGGGCGGTGTGAGGAGCTGGAGAACAGGAGGCGGCTGCTACTCAGCAGGTGCACGAAGCCTCACCAACCTCCGCCAGAGCCTCCCCGGCGCAGACCCCTCTCGGAGCCCTGGCTGAGCCCCTTCCGGCCACAGCAGGCACAGGCCCCAGGGCTTTACGTGGGGCCAACCTCGCATCCGGGCCGTGGGGTCCAGCAGAGCGGCCTGGAGCTCGGGGCAAAGTCAGCCTGAGAGGCACCTGGGAAAACAAGTCAGGTGCAGTTGGAACCACCGGTCCCTGTGACGGGCAGGGCCAGGCAGGACTCCCAGAGGACCTTTGTCTCATCAGGGAGAGTGCAGGGAAGGGTCTGTTCACCCCGGTCACAGAGCCCCCCGGGGCTGCCTGTTGCACCAAAGACAACCAAAAAATAACTGTGCCTCAGAAGCCCAGGCTCCTCGTGACAAGCCCCCCTGCTGTCTAAAGCCCAAGGGACTCGGGTCTCAGGCCAGGACTTGGTGTCTGTGGCTCCAGCGCCTCTCCCCCACTCTGGTCTAGCTCCGTAGGTAGGGTTCCCTGGAGCCCTGCAAGGCCCAAGGCCAGAATTCCAGCCCCCTGCTCTCTGAGGCTCGGCTCGGAGAAGGCTGCCGCCCAGCACCGCCTTCCCTGTCCTCGCCCCTCCCGGGGCTTCTCAAGCCCTCGGCCAAGTTCTCCAGGGCCTCCATCCCTCGGGACACCCATGTCCCCTGGGCCTCCCATGAGGCCCACAGGAGCTTGGCCAACAGTGAGCCCCAGGAACTTCCCCCCACTCTGGCTGCCTACTGACTGCCCACCTGGTCTTTTTCTTTTTGATTCTTCTAGTGAGAAGCGCCACCTTCAAGTCAACGTCACCAACCCCGTGCAGTGCAGCCTCCACGGGAAGAAGTGCACCGTTTCCGTGGAGACGCGGCTCAACCAGCCACAGCCCGACTTCACCAAGAACCGCTCCGGCTTCATCCTCAGCGTGCCCGGGAACTGACCCTCACCCAGGGCCCACACTTAGCCTCACGGGTCCTGGTCTAATTGCTGACCCCTGCTACTGCCCGCTAGAAATCAGCTCGCAAGGCTCCTGCCCCGGGAGGGGCCCTCGCTGCCTTCTCCCAGGCCCCTCCCCTGAGGTCTTCCTCCTGGCTTTCTGTCCCCAGTCTCCATCTTCCCCTGTCCCAGCTGCCCACGGTCCCCGGTCAACAAACCAAAGACCCCAGCGACCTGTCCCAGAGCCCTGGGCTGACATCCAGACCCCATCTCACCTCAGAAGCGACTTGATGGAGCCTTCAGTGGATGAAGGCCTCCCTGGGTTGGCTGGGTCACGGCAGTGTGCCTCGACCCAGGGACCAGCTGCTGGCCCTGCGGTGGAGGCGGGAGCTGGGGGGGTCAGGGGGGCGGTGCCCAGGGCACAGTCATCCTAACCAAAGACATGCCCCTCCAGGGAGGTGGGTGGAGATAAGCTGGGAAGGTCCCCCCCCTTCTCTCCGTGAGCCCATCCTGCCACTCCTCCTCCCCACGGTGATCAGTGATCGAAGCCCCTGTGACCTGGCCCAGGGGGCTTCTCAGCCCCTCAGTGGACCTCGTTTCCCCAGCAGCCAGCCAAAGTCGCCAGGTGAGCAGGTTCACCTGCGGGACCAGCCCCTCAGCCCAGGACTAGCAGCTGGCCGAACCACCGGCCCCAGGCTGCCTCTCCGGGAGAGAGCAGGGGGGCTGCTCCGAGGGGCGTCTGCCCGTGCAGCCCGGGCCTGCGGTCGTCTCACTGTTGCAGCTTGCAAGGTTGCTGATCAGACAGTGTCCTCTGTGCCCACCCACATTCGTGTCGGGAACACTAACGGGAAATTGGAGTTGCAGGGGAAGTGCGTTTGGAAGTCTCCCCTCCTGACACGTTTCACACTCGTGTGGAGAGCTACGACCAGGACAGGAGTGCACAGAAACCTTGGGAAGTGGAGAGTGGCCAACAGCGCGTGGGGTCCTGGCACTGCAGGCCAGGCCAAGGTGCCCCCCCCCCCCCCCCCCGCAGCCCCTGGCTGCTGGGCTCGCAGACTTCATGCCAGGAGAGCAGCGCCGTCTTGCCAGTCTCTGCCCAGCACGTGCCTTCAGATGCCTCCCTGCACCCACCCTCCTCCCGTGTCTCAGCTGAAGGGGCACAAGAACCTCTAGGCTGCCCGGGCCCCACTGCCAGGAGCCTAGAAAGAAGCGACGCCGGGCACCTTGTGTGGCGGAGGGGCCGCAGGGGAGCCCAGCAGGGTGTAAAAGGGACGTGCCGACGATTTCACTTCCTGCCACACGGGCTGCCCCCTGGTCCCCCTCCCCCCCTGCACACTCTCGTCCTGTCACGCTGACCCCACAGAACATACTACGTGCCTGAGTGCAGCCTCCTGTGCCTCGCCCAGTGCCTGTCGCAGCCCCCGGGCTGACCCCAGGTGGGCCCAGCGGTGGGGGTCTTGTTCGCACCCCTACCCCTGCCCCCAGGGCTGGCGAACGTGCGCGCTGTGTGCCGTTGGCAGCAAAGAGCCCTGCTGGCACCCCGTCCTGGGAAACCCACTCTCTCTCAGTGCCGGGCCGCTGCCCACACAGCGCGGCGGCGGCGCCACCAGCCCAGGTCAGCGATGCTCGTAGTTTTGCCAAGCACCTTGATACTAGGTAAACCATCATAACTGGAACCTTGCCTCTCCACTCCACCTTTCCCCCAAACTTGTCGCTTCATACTAGACACACGCACATGTATGTTTTAGACACACCAAAATGGAACATGCCAAATGAGTGCCTTCTAGGGGCTAGGGAGGAGGAGGAGGGTTTGGGGTCCTTCCTCCCGCATTTCAACATTGCCTGTGGTCCCCGGCTGAGGGCCGTAGGGCCTCCAGCTGTCACAAGCACATCTTCACGACGTCCTAAGAGAAGTCAGGGTGGCAGCTGAAGGAGGGTCAGGGACGTGGGGCGAGACCAGGGCGGCACTGCCAGGGTGCCGAGGGGAAAGCAGGACCCAGCCTGCACGCAATGAAGTGTTTCTCTTGATTTAATCAAATGCAGTTTATGGTTTGGTGCATAGATTCCTATTTCCCATTAAATTAACTCTATTTCTAAAGCATATTTTGATTTACCATCAAGAGCAATAAAGCATTAAATCTTATTGTTAAAGGTGTTCTGCTTTTCTGTAATTGAGAACTCTGCCATAATTGTGACACTTTGTCTCGTACAAAGTCAGCTGTCACCCGGAGGATGGAAGGGGGCCTCGAGCACAAATACGGTAACATGGGCGATCACTCACCTGAGCCTTCTGAATACAAGTGTTGCCGGCCAGCAAGAAGGAAGCCGCGGAAAGGAGTGAGGGCAGGTGGGGGAGGCAGTAGAGTGCAGTCCAGACCTTCCCTTCCCTCGATTTGAGGCCTGTGTGCTGGACTCCAAGTTCAATGCTGTGGTGTTTATCGACACTCCCGCACGTATTCACAAAGGAAAGGCTCGGGTTCCTATGGCTGCAGCTACGGAAGAGGTCTGAGTGATGGGCAGCTGGTTGCAGGACTCGGGGGTGGGGGTGAGCAAGTGACAGAGAAGTCAGGACTTCCTGGGGCAGGGGAGCTGCAGGCAAGCAAGGCTGGGCCCCAGCACCCAAGGGCCCTGCAGCCGCAGGAGGCCACTCAGCCTCAGCAGGAGCGAGCGTGCGGTGTGCTCTATGACCCGGACCTCGGGAGGTGTCCTCAGGAAAGCGAGGGGTCCTGATTGCAAGGCCAACAGCTCCCAGGTTGCCACCTGAGCAGAACCGCCTTCCTGGTGCCCAGGGCAGCTCCAGTCCACAGGGGCCAGCCCCAGAAGGGACTGAGCCCACACTGCCCGCCAGCCGAGGCTGGGGCTGTCAGCGTGAGCGGGGAGGGACTGCTGCAGGCCCACCTCACTTCACTGGCTCGCTGCATTGCGTTCACAAGTGTTACCATTTGTTTTATGTTTTTCCCTCTCAAGTGTAGCATTTTTAACACACTGAAGGTAAGACCCTCCACCAGCAAAGAGATTATGACTCGTTTTATTGCAGCACCCCCTTGGTTATGCTGGTCTGGGACAGAACCCAGGGTCCCTGAGGAATGTCTGTCCAGCCAGAGTGGGGGGCCCATCCCTGCAGTCACAGGCTTATCCGGAAGCTCTAGGCTGGGCCTCAAGGACGCCACTCCTGCTGGTCTGGGCACCTCTGGGCAGTGCGCACTGAGCAGAGCCGGGCCTAGGACACACGGGGGCAGCAGCCTGGGCACCGAACTCCACAAATGGCATCAAGACCCAGGGCCCCAGCAGCACCCTCAGCCAGCCTCACCTTCCCAGGCCGCGCCTGAGCCTGGCCAGGCCGAGGGAGCCGCTCCTGCCCCACCCAGAGCAGCTAAACCCAAGTGGGCTTCACCTGAGCTGCTTTCTTAATCACCTCAACAGCAGCACACTCTGCTCTTAAGCCCTCAGCCCTCCCCGATAACACAAATCCAATTATGTTGGGAGTGCAGGAGTCATTTGTAAAAGGGGCCCCCAGCCTGCTCATGAATGATGTGCCCACAACGAGGTCTATGTAATGGATGGTCAGTGCATTTTATTTAATCAGCACGGTACAAAAATAAATAAAAATAAGGGAAGGGGAATTAAATTACAGCCAAACTGAGCTCCATGACCTTGTCAGATTATAAACCACACACACTTACAAACACACTACACATACATACAAAATGAGACAAATATAAATTAATATCAACAATACCCACAGTTTGGTCAAAGAATCGCTACAGAAGAAATTGCACTAAAAACAACATACATCGCACGTTGCATAATCAGCAGTTTCAAATATACAGCTATGAAAATTTCCAAGTGAAAAAAATGGCACATTTTCTTTTCATTGCAAGTTTAACAACTGTTGGAACGAAACTAAATTCTAATAACTGCATGGAAAGAATATATCAACCCTTCAGCTTTACAAGAAAGAGAAAAACCAAATCCTGAACTATTAGTCCTGTGACTCGTTCTGTGCACGGGTGTAGTTTTCACAGCCATCTGTTCTAAGATTATTTTTCGTAAGACACAAAATGCTCCTGGTCTGCATGCACAATATCACTGTAAAAGCAACAGTTAAAGAATAAAGGGTGGTTTTTTTTTTTGTCGGTTAGTTTTTTTCTTTTTTTGTTGTTCTAAAAGTAGTCTTCATAGCAGCATGTCAAATGGGTTCATTGCTTGCACACTCAAGTGTATCAGTTCCTTTACACAATACTGATGACCAGTGCAAGGGGAGGGAGGAGAACGCGACAGGCTCTTCACATTGGCGGAACTCGAGTCATTTCCTTAGTCCCCAACCACTCCTGAAATTTGCACCGCCTCCAAACAAATAAAAAAATAAATACGGAGAAAGAGAAGGAAACACACGAAACTGCAATCCTGTGGATGCAACTGAACCGCACAGTCCCGGCCACGTTCAGCCAGCCGAACAAGTGACTGCAAACACGTGCCCCTCCTCTGGAGACTCGGCACCGAACCACCCTCTTCCACGCCGCCGGGGCCCACGGCCCCACTGGGCCTCCTACCTCACCCAGGTCACACGTGCTGACAGGACCTGAACAGACAGGACGTGGGACAAACCGGCGGAGAAGAGGCGCCGCAGTGAAGTCCGTGCCAGCTGCTGCGGGTCCCTCCAGCCCTGTGTCAGATTAGCCGGCAGCCCGGGAACGCCCGGCGTGGGCCTCACGGCACAGCTGGGGCCAGTGCTCTCCTGCTCGCAGGGGCAGGCCCTCTTCCTTCCGTGGGGGCACACCACCCGTGGCGGGGTCCGCTCCAGGCCGCTTGAACCCAGTCCTCAATTTCACAGCTTGTTCTTTATGTGAATTTCAGTAGTGCTTGTGCTGAAAAATCGGCAGCCACCTGGGACCTAATCCTGTGTAAAACGACCCTCGGCCTCCCCCTAAGCCCCCATTCCCCCACTCCCTGGGGGACTGGGAAGAGAGCATTCTCTGTAGCCTTCACACTGGTCTTTGTTCCCCGAAGCCAGAGTGATGGGCCCGGGAAGAAGGCTCCCTCCCTTCTCTTGATCCTCTCCCAAGTCCCAAGCCACCAATCTGGGAGAATTAGAAAGAAAATTGATTAAGTACCATCATGTGTTTTCACAGCGACTACAGTGGAAACCAAAACCAGCAGCTGCAAATGCTCAGCTGTGGAATCAGCGGGCTTCCAAAGCAACGAGGAGTCCCACTCCTGTCTTGTAATTGTCTCCGAGATCCAGCTGTCTCACTCGGCCTTGCGGGGCAAGGCTTAGTCTTCAGAACTGTCTGGAAACAGCTTTGAATTAAAAGGGTTATGGGTGGGGGCAGGGGTATATCATTACCACACCCCACCCCTGAGCCCTGCAGAACAATTATGTGCACCCGCAAGAAGAGGCCTTAGGCGCTGTGTGGGCCTTGGCCCGGTCTCAGGCACGGCCCCCCCACAAGGCAAGCTGCTGCTGATAGACACCTGCAGCAGCCCTGGCCTTCACCACGGGGTGACTAAGCTGCATTATCCAAACGAAACACTCACCAGGAAAGGAGTGGCCCCCAGCCCTCTGCCCATCTCTTTAGCTGGGACCCAAAAGAAAAGGACTTAATGAGTCAAACCAGCTCATTGCCAACACAGTTGGGAGTGCGGACAGGGGACTGAGAGGCAAGCTCTGTGTCTCCACTAAAGAAAAGCCCTTCTCCCTAAAAAAGAAAAAAGAGCAAACCAGGGCTGTGGGCAGCCAAACAACAGGACAGGATCTTTGCACCAGGCCGGCAGCTCCTGGATTAAGGAAGCATCTTGCCTCACAACCCCACGTGCGGCTTAGTCAGAGTGGCTGTTTCAGAGGCCTCTGGGGGAATGGACAACCCAAAGCAGGAGCCAGAAAAGGGCCCCCAACCAGGAGCGCCAATTCCTCCCTGGGCCAACACGCTAGAGGCGCCTCCCCAGCTCCAGTACAGGGAGCAACAGACAGCCTCACCTGCCCTGGTCCAGCAAGGGTGCAGGTGGCAAATGCAAATCAGTCCTTTGAATCCCCCAAAGTAGAAGGTCGGGGACCTGGGTGGCTCTGAATACATCTCCTGGGTTCCCACAAGGTTCAGGAGTTCAAAAGTGCCCCGAGTTCTTGGCAGGGCTGGAGAAAACTCCAAGGAGAGAAGGAGGCCGGGAGAGGCCCTCGGTGGCTTTGCTGGACACATACGGTACATACAGTCTGGTTTGTTGAATACTAAGTGTAAGTGAACTGAATCCTTGAGCCATGATGTGGGCCACAGGGCTCACCGATCCAGCCCCAGGAGGAGCCGCTTCTTGTCTTCCTGACCGCTCTCGTTCTTCAGGTCGGAGAACACCTGTGTGAAGTAGTGTGGGTCGGCGTTGATCTGCAGCATCTTGGAGCTCATGAGGTTGATGACAGACAGGCATCGGTCCCAAAAGGCCTCCTTGCAGCTCTCCACCAGGAAGGGCTTGAGTGGGTAAGAGATCTCGTTGCCCATGTAGGAGTAGGAGAGGTACAGGCAGGTCAGCAGCACGGCCTGGAGCTCATGGTCGGAGCCCACCTCGGAGGAGATCACGTCCCTGCAGAGCATGTAGAGGAAGACCACGTTGGCCGGCGTGATGAAACCCTGGTCCTGCCAGCCCTGCAGAAGCAGCGAGCGGTCCACGCTGCGCAGCCAGAGCACAGGGTCCGTGGGGGACAGATGCTTCAAACGGTAGCACCGGCGGCAGAGAAACTCGCCCAAGCAGCGCAGCAGCTCGCTGGTGGAGGCCTGGACGATGACACGTTTGGGCGTCCCCGCGGAGGTGACAGAGGGGTGCGGGGCCTTCTTGACGGAGGAGGAGACCCCGGTCTGGGAGCCCGAAAGCTGGCTGGCAGGAGGGGCAGGCGGCTGGGCCGGTGGGGGCTGGGCGAAGGTGGACAGGTTGGCGCACGACAGCGACTTCTTCAGGTTCTCATTGTTGAGGTGCGTGATGTTGTTCTGGTAGCTGCCGTTGGGCTGCACCTTCTTGGAGTTTTTCTTCTTGGCAGACACAGCCACGATCCTCTTCCAAGGCAGCACGGAGATGATGGAGTGCCGCTTCAGGTTCTTGTCCTTGGCATTCTTGCTATTCTGCACCGCCGTGTAGTGGCCCACCGTGGCGGCGCCATCCTCAAACAGCGTGGCCTTGCGGTAGCTGGGGGACAGGGACAGCACCGTGCCCATGGTGCCGCTGCGCGCCGGGCGGGGGCCCGCGCCCCTGCGCGCCCAGCCTGCCGGCCTGAGGGAAAAAACAGCTCACCCAGCCCGCGGCGGCCTCTGGGAGGATGCGAGGGCGCTCCCAGGGATGCGTGCTGCCCCTTCAGATCTGCGTGGAAAACAAGATGGTTCTCAGCACCAGGCGGGGCTCGCGCCGCGCTACTCCCCCGCCCCCGGCCTCGTGGACCCCGTGGACCTGACCCCCGGCCCCTCACCCGAGCCTTCCCCGGGCTCCCGGGCCCCGCCCGCGCCCCCGCACCGCAGCCAATGCGGCACCCCCGCCCGCCCCTACCGCTGAGCTCAGGACTCCCCCGGAGAAAACCCCCGCCTGGACCCCGCGCGCGGCCCCGACCCTGGCCTTGGCTCCCCGAGGCAGCAGGCTTACCCAGAAGGCGGCGGCTCCTGCGCTCCGCGCCCTCCGCAATGCGCGCCTCAGTCCCGGCGCTCGGCGGGGCTCGGCGGGGCTCGCGCTCGGCGGCGGCAGCGGCTCCGGAGCTACTGTCCAAGGTTCTGCAGGCGCCGCGGCCCCGCCCCCCGCTCGGCCGCCTTCGCCGCCGCCGCGCTCCCGCTCGGGCGCGCACCTCAGCGATCTCCCTCTCGGGAGCGCGCAAGGCCCACGCGCCGGCGCGGACGGGCCTGGTGTTGTTGCCCGGGAGCCGAGGCTGCCGCCGTGCTGAACACCAGCCGCGCGCTGCGCCTGCAAGGTTGCGGCCGCGAGCCCGAGGCGCTTGTACTCGCCGCGCCCCAGCGAGGACCGGGGCTCCAGAGGCGGTGGGGACTCGCGGCGCCAGCCCCGCCCCGCCCCTGGGGCGGTCCCCTCCCGCACAGCTCGCCCCCCGCTCGCTTCGCGCCGCCGCTCTAGCAGCGGCAGCAGCAGAACCCGGGTCTCTAAGAGAGCTCGGGCCGGTGGGGAAACGCCAGGGCGGGGCGGGGCCGGGAACCGACCCCTCCCGCAGCCCCGCCCAGACACGTGCTGCCTTTGTTCCCGCCGCGGCGCCCGCAGCTGCGGGGCACGGGGGCGCTCTTTGCCTAGTCCCCGCCCCGGCGACGCGGGGTCAATCCGGGCTGAAGCTGCTACCGAGCCTTATAAGAACCCACGCATGGAGGCTGCGACCCCGAGCTCCCTCCTTCCATTTAACATCCCTGTTCCCCGAAAAAGAAGCTGGGAGCTCGGGGAGGAAGACCCAGAGAGGTGAAACCTTGGCTGAGGCTGCTTTGAGTACCACGAGCATCCTGAGTGGACTGTCCCATCGGTTTTAGTTCCTTCCCTTCCGGGACCTCCGTTCCCCCACCCCAGGCTCACGACCAGGTGAGTCTTAGAAATCCAGGCTAAAGAGGAGTAGGCGGTTCTGGGCTCTTCCACAAACAGCGACTGGCCATCCCACCACACCAACCTGAGGCCCCTGCCGGGCCCCCGCCCCAGAGGTGAGCCAGTACTAAGCCCAGTACATTGTTTATGAAGACTTGGTGCAGGTAAAATTTTTTAAATGTTGAGTAAAATTGTGGTTCAATTAGGAACTGCTGCCCTCGCAGACAAGAATCCAGTCCTTCGTTTGTTCTTTTAGTTCGGTTCTGGAGATTGATTCAGATGTGACCACAAACTTGGGAAACATATCTTAATTCAAATGATGACCTATAGACCAAGGGGTATGGAAGTGGCAACACAGAAACCAGGAGAATGTCCAATTCCCCGACTCCCAGCCCACCCCAGCCTGTCAACCTGGGCCAGCTCTGACGACGTCCTTAAGCAGAACAGAAATCTGGTAGCATTTAGAACAAGGCCACATCAGAAAGTACTATAATTTGCTTATGTGCTACTCAGAGATCTCTCCATCAGTAGTGGCAATTGAAAGCTTTATGGCCCTTGGTGTCTATGTAGTAGAAAAGGCATTGCTGTGTACCCAAGGGGCTACTTCTTCCCACCGCTTTTCAGAAACATCCATAAAACCTGTTAATTTAGAAGATAAAGGCAGGCTCTTAGCTCAATGTTCTCCCCCTGAATGTTCCTCAATGTACAAGCCCGCCCACACACTTCAAATGGAGGTCTATTCAACCCTTTTCTATAGTCAGAAGCTCTAAGAAATGTCCTTCAGGTCCTTTGGCCCAACGACTTAGTCAAAGCTGAATCCCAACCTTTTTATCTCCAGCCCCTGGTGGAGAAGCTCGGTTCCTGAGTTAGCCATTTCCACATTGCCTTGTCTATATTCTGGTGTTATGCAAGGGTTAAGTGCTTCTCATATCCCAAAATATGCTTAGGTTTCTCTTTTAAAAATTTGTTTATTGATTTGAGAGAAACACGGATTTGTTGTTCCACTTATTTATGCATTCCTTGGTTGATTCTTATATGTGCCCTGACTGGGGATCAAACCCACAACTTTCATGTCTCATGATGATGCTCTAACCAACTAAGCTACCCAGCTAGAGCATTATGTCTACATTACTATGGCTGTAACCCGTCCCTTAGAACCATCGGGACCCACCCTGTTAGCTGTCCCTACAAATTTAATTCTAGATATTTCAATTCATGGTGGATAGTGCCAAGCTCCCTTTCGCCCCACTCCCTTTTCCAAACCAAGGAAGCGTGCATTTGTCTGGACCTCTTCCAGCCTGGCCACACTCTGGTGTCCTCTCTTGCCTTTGTCTGGCCAGCTTTTCCCCAGCACCTTCAAGAGTTCTTGGCAAAATTACCCCAACTTCCTCACACTTGTCAAAGACAGTCGTATTTGCAACAGAGCATGAATGGGATAGCGTGGCCAACCCGCTGGCTGTTGTGAGGGGAGAGGCTGTCTGTCTGGAACCCTTCCCCCCAAGCCGTGCTTGTGCTGCCTGTCTCAAGGCACCACGCAGCTCTGCTCACTTAGCCTGCCACCCTCCCACCCGCAAGCTCCTATCACAGCTCCAACTGCAAGGTGAGGAAGGAAGCGCAATAATCTGCCGGAAATGGCCGGATCAGGGACCCAGAAGGCAGGCCCAGCTGAATGATGCAGAGCTGTTCTCTTCCAAAGAACTGCTGGGAAAATCTCCAAATCCCACCCCCACCAATCAGCCTATTTACCCTATAGCCTATCTCCAGCTGCAGGCCAGGCCAGCCTGCTTGTCACCCACACTGCTGAGCTGGGCTGCTCCTGTATCACAGGAGTCCCTGCCCTCTGCACAGCCCCTTTCCGTCCCACAGCGAGGGAGGCCAGGGACGTAGCCAACTAGCTTCCAGGAGGGGTTCCAAATAAAGCGAGGATGAGCCCTGGCTCCTGAGCAAGTCGGGCTTTGTGCTTCCAGGGATCACAGAGCAGCCCCTAGTGGCCCTTCCGCGCAGCAACGATTACATAACCCTACCAGCAGCAGGGCTCCAGTCAAGGCCTCTGACAAAAAAGCCAGCCCTGGCACCAGGAAGGCTGGTGGCAGAAAGGGTCCCGAGGTCAGTGAGCCAGGCCCAGGCCACCCTCTCAGCTGAGCCTAGACCCAGCCTATTTGAGATCTGGAGTTTGGGAAGACACCCTGGAGGTCTGCAGCAGCACCATCCAAACATCTGCAGGATGAGCCAAATGCAAGCCACATGGGTGTTTTCTAGTAGCCACATTAAAAAGAGAGAAACAGGTGAATTTTAATAATATATTTTATTTAACCCAATAATGCTCAAAATATTTCAACATATAAAAATTAGGTTGAGCTATTTTACATTCTTTTTTTCATACTAGGTCTTCAAAGTCAGGCCTGGGTTTACATCTGCCATGCATCCCAGCTTAAACCAGCCATATTTCCAGCGCTTCAACAGCCACGTGTGGCTCGTGGTCTAACCACTGGACAGAGGCTGTCCACCCACTGGACAGAGGCGGTCTACAGGACGTCATCAGACCTGCAATGGGGGTGGGCGGGCAGGCGGCAGAGCTGCCGCCACCACTGCCAGACTGAGCTCTTCGGAGCTGCCCTCGGCATGGGAAACCCCTTCCCTATGCTCCAGCTCTACAGATACCCTTGGAACCTTTTAAAAGTCCTTTATTGAAGCAAAACTTTTCCTGCACGAAAAACTCTACAGATACAATCCTGAAGAGAGAACAGCAGCACTGCTCATACTGAAGCAGAGCCAGCAGCTGGAGCTCAGCCCTCCCTCCCAGTGGCTCCGGAGCCCTGCAGAAGAACCATTCACGGGGTCTGAGGGCCAGTGTGGCAGTACTGCTTCTGAAGGCTCCAAATGGAAACTCAACCACACACAACCACAATCACCTCCCTCGGAAGCGCCATCCTCACCGTGTCGAGGGGAAGCAGGCTCAGAGAATACTACATGTACATGCCCAAACCCCCACTACCCTGGAAAGACATGAAGATACCTGAGCGCCATCTCCCACCGCAGGACTCATCCCCAAGCCCTCCACTTTATCCTGCATCTGAAGGTCTTCCATGAAGCAAATGAGACAGTACAGCTTCGGCCAGCCTAGAGGGCTATGCCCAGCTGTCTGCATGGGTGGAAGCCCTCCGGCACTCAAGAAAGGACACTTTTTGAAAAAAAAATGTTTTTATTGGAACTCATCTGAACATCAGATATACCTGGTGTTGGTTAGCAAGAACCGTTTGTACATTTGATATTGATGGTACCAAAACCAAAACAGTGACTGGACATGATGGGGAGACGCTGAGAACAAAAACCTGATTTTGGAGAGGAAAATAAAAAGCAGTCAGATTCAGTGAGGATGTCAAACCCAGTACAACAAAATCCTTTTACAAAATATAAATTTATTCTGAAAACCTGGAAGGATAATCTGAGGAAGGGAAGGAAAGACAAAGGAGGCCGCAGGAAGGAAGAGGAGGGAGAGAGGGGAGAGAGACGAGAGGAGAAAACGGAGCTGAGCACAAAGCCTTGCTCTTTCACCGAAACAAAAAGCATGCTGCCACCCAGTGCTCTCCCTCCCATCCCTCGAGTTCTAAGAGGTAAATAAAGCTCCCTGGGAAGGGGACATGAGGTTGCTCAAAAACCCAACAAAACTTAAAAAAAAAAAAAAAAAACCCACACCCCACAGTCTCATTTCCAATACTCACTGTTTAAAAAAGGAACAAACCCATCTGCCAGCAGGGGAGAGGAGTGGGACCGGGAGAGAGGCTAATGGATGTCAGACAGCCTGACTTCCCCACAGGGGGAAGGAGGAAGGGGGAGAGACCTGTGAAGGTCTCCTGGTAGAGAGAGGGGGAAGAGAGAAAGAGCAGAGGAGAGGGGCAATTAAAACACTGACGTCTAATCTAGTTTACTGTGTTAAAAAGAGCCACATGCACAGCAGGCCCCAGGAGGGCCCGCGCCGCTCCCCGTGTGGCTGTGGCGGACACCAGCTCCCGGCCTCGTCCCCATTCCCCCACGGGCTGGCGTGGAGCTGTGCTGCGGCTGCTGTGGCGGCTGCTGGGGCGGCGGAGGCAGGACTTCGGCCAGTCTGCTGGGGCCGTTGTTGGAGGAAAGCCGGGTGGACAGGCCGTATGACAGGGGAAAGAACACCGAAACGCCTCATTTCAAATAAAAAAAGAAACTAGCAGTCTATACACAGTTGTTTTGGTTCAGTACAAACAGAATAAAAAGTCGTTGCTTCGATGGTTAGGCAAACACCCAATTCTGAAGAGGAGGAGAGGCGGCGCCCAGCAGGTGGATCCGGAGCCCCGGCGGCTGGCGGCCCTCTCCCAGGAGGCAGAGAGCACAGCTTTAGGTAGTGTAAGCCTTTTTCCTTTTATTTAGAATAACCTTTTTTTTCTTTTTCTTTTTTTTTTTTTTTTAAGCAATGTCCCCACTCCCAAGTTGGGCCAGTAAAGATTACATGAAAACTGGCACACCTATTGGCTGGAATACAGATGCACCAAATGAGGATTTAAAAACTTTCCGAGTGAAAAGTAGAACAGAAAGAAAAACGAATCTCCTAGCATTTTCCCCAAAGGTTTCACTCTCCCGCCACACACACTCTCCAAAGGACCGCTACGGATCCAACTCTGTAAGAGAAGACAGAGCAGCGTCAATCGGGGAAGCCGAGCGGCCACCAGGCAGCTTTCAGTCCCGACAGGCCGAAGCCAGTGCCGCCCAGCCTGGTCCAGGAGCCAGCACTCACCTATGTCAGTTTCTTGGCTTTGTTGTAGAGAGAATCCACTACTTTACTCATGTTCTGAATTGTTTCCAGAGCAGCTTCATAAGTCTTATCTACTGGGGGTTCATCAAAAATAATCAAGACACCCTCCCCCTGGTCCAAGATCCCTGCAGGAAACACAAGAGCAGCCCATGTAAAAGAAGGGATTAGACACAAGAGCATTTTGAGAACCACCCACTCCCTAGCCACCTCATTTCTCCAGGAAGGAGGGAAACTGAATGCATCTCACTGTCCCATGTGTACAAATTGATTAGGCACTCTCATCCCAGGGTACCAGAGGCAAGGATGCCAGGAAACCGCCAGGTGAGACAAAGGAAACATCTCCCAAGATAAACAAGAACAGGACGCCTCTTCAACCTCTTTATCAGCACCACCAGCCCCCTTGCCTGTGTGACTGTTACTCACCATGAAATTTCTTGTCAAGAATCATCTGTGATAATTTCCTTTCCACATCGGCCTAAAATCAAAGCATTTGATTAAAGGGACCAGTACCCGCTGGTCAGACATCACACCGACAGGAGAGCCTTGTACAAAAGGGTCTTAGGGCCGAGGGACTGAAACAAAACAGCAACAAGGCAGCTCCAGCTCCGCGCCCACGGTGCCCATTCCCCACTGAGGAGCTTGGGAGCTCTCCGAGGCCCACTAAGTACAAACGCCAGCGCCTCCACACACCCCTTCTCCCGCCACCCCCAAGACAAGCTCAGGGACTCCTTACCTTGGAGAGTTTGATGAGACTAGATATGTGTTCAATCTAAAAGGAAAGAGACACCAACGCTGAAAGTTTTATCTCTGCCTGTAATATGGGGGTGGGGATGGAGACTGCTGTATCTCACCCCCTGCTGAGTGTCTCTATAGGGCCAGGTTCTCTCCGGCCCTGCTTAGGTCCCTGGTGCTCTACCGATCTGCCCTCATCACTACAGACGGTAAACACACTCCCGTCCCACACACCCAGAAAAGAAAACACTGACCACATGGGTGCTGACCACAAAAGCAAGGAGGAGGCTGTGCTGAATACAAGCAGGGACAATCTCAAGCGCCTCTCCCCTAGCATCCCTCTCCCTGACCCGTGTTCCCTGTCAAGAATCCCAAACTCCTGGCAACCCCTAGCCCACCAGCACCTCCTATTGTGGATGGGTGTGGCCTGCAGGGAGAACGCCTGGCCTGAAACCCCCTCCTCTCCAGAGAAGAGCTGGAGTCCCCAAGAGGGCTCTTACCTGTACCCGGGAAAAAGGCTCAATGACTCGGATCAGGTTCTGCTCCAGTAAATTGTCATACAGCTTGGCCAAGTGCGTGCTGATGATTGGGTCATCCCGGAGCTCGGCCCGGTAATCTGTCAGGGCCTGCGGAAAGAGCCAGCAGCAGAGATTGGCACACAGATGCGCTTGAGAGCCATGCTACTCCTAGTTCCCTAGTAGTCCGCTGAGCCCTTTAACTGCATGATCGACTGCGGTTCTGGGAGCTGGGACAGCAGGGGTTGCTGAACAGCCATGACGGAAGGCGGAAGAAAAGGAACATCAAGAACTAAAAGATGAAGCCACCCAAGGCACCATCTTTCTGTCCAAAAGCTTCATGCTGACAGCTCAAACCAGGCAAGCCCTGAGAGAGGCTCAGTCTGTCGGCCAAACTCACTACACACGCAGTTCTCTTCCTGTATTCCACGGAACAAACAGGGTCTCCGTGGGGGGAAAATTCTCCCATTAAACAATAAGAAACACTGAATTCCACAGAGAGCTCTTGGAGTATTACAAGGAACATCAGCCAGCACAGTGTGGCTCTGCAGTTAGCACCTTTCTAGTAAAACACTAGTTCAGCCCTAGATCTTTTCCCAAGGAATCCCTAACAGAAGTGTTCCATCAAACACCCCACACTTTGGGATAGAATGATCTAGACTGTTTATTTGGGATAGAATGATCTAGACAATCATGTATGTGATTGATTTACCTTTAGTAATGGTCTCAGTAGCCCAGCTCGTGTTGGCTGTGCTCTAAAGTGTTAAAGGAAGCAAAGAAATCATGCCAAGTAAAGTGAAATTGGCAAGAAACCTTCAGGAAGATGATGAATCTTAGGCACAGTCTCCATCCACAGTCAGATTTTCTTTCGGGATCTAGGCTTGTTTTTGCTAGGTTGACCATTACAGTCAGACAAGACGACAGAGGTTCAGAGAAGAATATGTGAGCCTCACCCTACTGCTTAGAACAAGCTTTTCTCCCTTTTCAAGCCTTCCTACACACTGAGTAAAAGGCTTGAAGTAGGCAGAGCTCCTAAAGGCAGAGCAAGCCTAGGCTGTCATCCTGAGAAAGGGCCTTTTGGCCCACACCTGAATGTACACATCAAGACTTCTTTTGTCCACAGAGAAGAAGCAGACCTGGCATTTCTGGAACCGAAGGGATAGCCAGGACCACGTCACACAGGACTTGCACCAGGCTTGGAGTCAAACCCTGACACATATGAGCAGTGTGACTTCAGGAATCCTCTTCAAATCCCGGATCCCTCAACCGTTAAATGAAGATAATAGGTTTGTCATGAAGAATGACAGTGAAAAAAAGGGTGACAAACAGAACTTCTGACACCAAAAGAGCACTGTATCCAAACATTTTGTACAATGGAATTTGTGTTTGTGTTTAACTATCTCTTGGTTCTGGTACTGCAAAATATTAAGATGTAACCAGTCGAGAAAACTGGGTGAATGGTATATGGGATAATTCTGTGCTATGTTTACAATTTCTTATAAAACGATAATTAGTTACAAACAGGCTTTTTAAAAAGTATTTAAATGCCCCTCTCCTCCACCCATTCCCTACCAACCCAACACCATGCTTACCTTTTCAAAATCCGCCAGTGATCTGTTCTTGCTAGCCTGGGCTACACATTTTAATGCTTCTGTCTACGAATGAGAAAAACAGTGAAAGTGATCTCTTCTGCACACCCACACCCCCCAAACAGGTCTCATAAGCTGTATGCTACGTCCCAACAACTGGCTGCAAGAAGAGCCTGCCCCACAGCTGTTCTTCAGAGGCGTGGGAAGAAAAGCCACAAGAATACCACAGCGGCCCTGGCCAGGTGGCTCAGGTGGTTGGCTAGAGCTTCGTCCCAGCACACCAAGGTGGCAGAATCGAGCTCCGGTCAGGGTACATACAAAAATCAAGGACTGAATGCATAAGTGGAACAACAAATCAATGTTTCCCTCTTTCTCTTTCAAATCAATAAATTAAAAAAATTTTTTAAAGGAACACCATTGTGTGCCAACCAGTTTCCCTGTGAAATGTGAAATGAATTAAAAATACTAGGAATTAAAGTTTTCAAAAAAACAGACCCCAGCAGAGCATTCTCCAAAGATGACAAGAATGACCAGGGAACTGTGATTTCCTTGCCCACCCTTGCAAGACTCCTTCCCGTCCTTAGACCCGATCATACCTGTGCTTTAGCAGCACCCGTTCTGCTAGGTTCATTACAGAGCACAGACTGAGGTCTGCTTTCATTAGGGTTGAGGCGTCAAAACCCTACATATTAACCCTGACTGTTAAAACCCCAGAGTGATTGTACAATTAATGGTTAAGGGCACCTTCTAACCTAGTTATAAACGGCACTTGACCAAGCTGTCAAGTCACCTCCAGTCAACAAGAAACCTACAACACTAATCTTTTCAGAACAGTCTGACTCCTCCTTAAAAGCTGTCATCAAGGTACACAGCACCAGCCCTGACTAGTGTGGCTCAGTGGGTTAGGCCTCTTCCTCCAAGCTGAAAGGTCACCAGTTCCATTCCCCGTCAGAGCACATGCCTGGGTTGTGGGCCCGGTCCCCCAGTGAGGGACAAGCAAGAGTCAGCCAACTGTTGTTTCTCCTGCACATTAATGTTTCTCTCCCTCTCCCTCCCATCCCCCCTCTCTAAAAATAAATAGAATTTTTTCAAAGGTACAAAGGACCAAAAGGTGCTCCTCTTACACCACCCTAAGCACTTAAATACAGATGGTATGTCTTATACAGCAGACTCTAAAAAGAGTGCAAAGTGTAGTTTCTCCCCAGCATTTGTTCTACAGAAAGGAGAAATGTCATGAGAAAAATATGAACTTAGAACCAAGATAACCCAAGTTCAAAGTCTGGCTCCACCTCTACTAGTTACCTGACCTTGTCCTGGACACTTGACCCCTCCTAGCCCGTCTCCTCAACTCTCCTGCTACATAGGGTAGTGAGTCTCCCACTTGAGCAATACCCGGCGTTCTCTTGGTCAAAACTAGAAGCTGCTCTGAAACTTTTTCCAATATAATGCCTATCAGGACCACTTGTAGAGAAGGAAGAAACCATCTTATGGCCATTCCTCTAAAGATACAGTGAGAAAGCCCTGGCTGGTGCAGCTCAGTGAATTGAGCACTGGCCTGCACACCGAAAGGTTGCTGGTTCGATTCCCAGTCAGGGCACATGCCTGGGTTGTGGGCAGGTCCCAGTTGGGGGCATGTGAGAGGCAACTGACTGATGTTTCTCACCCCTTCTTTCTCCCTCCCTTCCCCTCCACTCTAAAAATAAATAAATAAAATCTTAAAAAAGAATACAGTAAGACAGTCAAATACGTCCACTGTTTAGAGACAACTTCATTTGAATCTACAAAGATTACTTTTACTTTTGTAGTGATATTTAAGCAAAGTACAAAGAAAGGATGCTGTAGACATCTGAGACATCATCTTTACATGGGTCATACTCATAGCTATTCAGGTACAAAAAGTACCACAAAAGGGCCCCCAAACATTGAAAGCCTCTTCTTGCACATCTGAAACTCAAGGCATGAGTGGAAGGGTGGGTACTGACATAAGAGGCACTCAAGTGAGTCATCGAAACCTCGTTTCTGCATCAAGAGATTTGATCTCCACAAAGCATATTTGTACCAGACCTTAACCAGACTTCAACTCAGAGAAACCAAGATTTCATATTCCGTGCATTTCCACTTCGCAAACAAGGATCCTAGTAGATAAATTTCCTGGTCAGAGCAAAATGCAACCTAGCTCAATGCAAATGCTAAAATTCAGCTCTACAAGGCCCTCAAAAACCACCTGATGTCCCTAAGAGCACCAAACACTTTTAGGACAAGAATTTAATAGTAAACACACTGAATGGGCTTAGGGGAAAGAAAGTGGGGAATAAAAAGGTAGAATGGAGACCTACAGAGCACTGGCCTCAGCGAGCATCACGTCTGACTGCACGCTGGCCTCGGAGTGAGCAGAGATGGGAACTGTGGTCCCGGCATTCCCTACCTGCCGCCCTGCATAGCGAAGTGCAAGCTTCCCGCTCACCAAAGCCTGGACATCTTCTGGGCTAGAAAAAACAAACAAACTTGTTCAACTGCTCCAGAACAGTATGCTTATAAGTATAAGTTTATGTGAACTTCTTTTTTCTCAGAAGTCCGCTGAGAATCAGCCCCCACTCCTAAACCCATATACCCCTCCCACTGCAGAAATCAGGATTTCTGACAAAGCTCAGCACCGAGGAGTACAAAAACTCCCAATATAAAAAGAAAGCCACACTAATGCCTCCAAAAGTAGTTGAACCAACAGGCAGAATGATAAGCATAAGTCAAATCCCAATATAATATCCAAAAAGAATCCCAGTGAATATCTCATTTATTCCCCTAAAATGCAGATAAATTCTGTATTACTTTTTATAAAAGGATTTGTCATTCTTGCTGTTTCCCCCTTTTTAAAACCTCTCCCTTAACCCACCCCCCACTCTGCGTTGGCCCAGTCAGCTGGTACAGGTCTATAAGCTATTTTCTGGCCCTTGGTCCTAAGCTCAGCTACCTTCTGGACAGGATAATTGCAGGATGAAGAGAACCCTCCATGAGGGGCTAGGAAGCATACTTATAAAATCTGTCTCCTCAATTCTGAAAGGCTAGCAAGTAAAAGTGGTCCAGATCACCCTCCACCTTCCCACTCTTCAACCAGCCCAGGAGGCAGCTGCTGTGGCTTCTGTGACTAGCCAACCTCCCTGCCCAAGCCATCTCTGACAGAGCAGAAAACTTAGCTGAAGAATCTGAATTCTCATATGCCAAAGTAACGTGCACCTACGTGTTGAGCATGATTTTGCACAGCAACATGTACTTCAGAGATGTGATGGCCTTGGGGCTATCGATGGAGTCATAACCCTCAAATGCCTCATAGAAATATGAGTACGCAGTTTTCCAGTCCTTCTCCTCTGCTGCGTGGATAATGCCTGCGTATTGAAAAATAAGGAGTAAGAGCCACAGGAAACAAGAGAACCATACAAGATTATGGCTGGGAAGGGCCTCAGAAATCTATCCCAACCCCATCTACTTATTCATGAGGTCAGAAAAGGATAAAGGACCTGCCCCAAGTCATTGCCAGCTAGTTTCAAAGCTGGGATTAGAACCCAGGTGTTTGGCCTCCCAGTTCAATATCATCTTGCCAATATAAATTCTGAAGGAGTTATGACTCGACTCAAAGATCCTAAAAACAGCATACTTATAACATCTTTCCCCATGCTTCTCACCCTCACTGCAGTCCTATCTGGTGGAGCCACTAGAAAAGGACAGGTTTACCCTCCATCACATCACTGTCACAGGTCAGGAAGCTGACCCCAACATCCCTGCACTACCTGAATAACCTGTTTTAATAATATTAACCATTTCATTAAGATAGCTTTTCTAAGCTTGACATTTTTATATGTAAGCAGCTTTCACGGAAGAAAAAAAAAACCCAACCTCTTATATTCTCATTTCAGATATTTGCCATTTATGGATGTGCTTTTGCCTAGATGCAATCAGTATAGATTTCACATAATGCCAAATCCATAAACTTAAATGCACACAGCGCAATGGCTGGTGTGGCTCAGTGGATTAAACACTGGCCTGCGAACCAAAACGTTACCGGTTGGATTCCCAGTCAGGGCACATGCCTGGGCTGCAGGCCAGATAGCTGGTTGGGGCGTATCACAGGCAATCAATTGATGTATCTCTCACACATCGATGTTTCTCTCCCTCTCTTTCTCCCTTCCCTCCCCTCTAAAAGTAAATAAATAAAATCTTTCAATAAGTAAATAATTGCACAATGAACTTTTTAGAAATTGGGATGCTTCCAATGAGCCTAGCTTTGACTGAACCTGCTATTATTTCCAACCTATGCTATGACTTGAGATAATATGAAAATTAGTTCTCTCTAGCTTGGGAACATCTAAGGCAAGCCCTAAGAGTCTATTTACGAGTTTTAACTCTTTCTCTGCCCTTTATGAGGTTATGTTCCTCAGCCCCATATATTTATTTACCACGGGGCTTCCCAACATTCTTCACATCGAGGTGCATGTAGAAAGTATTCAGCACACTAGAGTAAGAAGATACAACCACTTACACGTGACTCCAAGAAAGCAATGCTTCAGCACACTCCTGACCTACCTGTCACCAGCCTGTGTGTCTGGCACACCACACTGGAACTCCTAACTTAGAGTTAGTGAGTGGTTAAGTGACACACCCCAGCACTTTGATCTTACCAAAAGACCTCCCGCTCTGACGCTGAAGGAATCAGATCCTCCTTCTACCATTCTTAAACACAGAGCCTGGAGAAAACCCGCCCTCTCTGCAGCAAAGGAGAGCTCCCTAAAGAACACCCGACCAACCACCCTGCTAAATGAGATGAGACGAACCTCCACTGTACCACACTTCCCAGTCCAGAGCTGAGGAGAACAGACCAGACCCAAACAAAGAAAGTTGGGGGGGATAAAATAAGCCCCCTGCCCCAAGATGGGTACATTGATTTCCCCAACACATTAGTAAATAAGGGCCACACTGTGACTATGAGCATCATGGTTGACATGGTTTATTGTTTAAAAAAAGACTGTCACTCATTCAACACAAATATTAACAAGAGATTACCATGCCAAGCACTAATATAGCTACTACAGAGGAAATAAATATGAATAAGGCCCTGAAGGAAATCAGTCTCACAGTGGGAAAGATGGTCACCAAAACAGAAACAAGGAGATCAGTATCGTAACATGCCCAAAGAGACAGACCTTGAAAAGGAAGTCTGAGAGCAAGGCACCGAACAGGGTTTATAGAAAGACATCTGAGCTAGGTCTGGAAGGGTGCATAAGAGTTTGCCAAGGGGGCAAGATGAACAGGGGAATTTTGAAGCAGAGATGACAAAATACATAAAGACTCAGAAGCAAGAATACATGAAATCATCTGATGACTAGAAATAAAAACCAGAGATGGAAATCAAAAGGAAAGAATGCCTTTCTTTTGAATGTCAAGTATAATTTAGCCTGGGGGTTACAAGGAACCATTGGAAAATTTTAAACAAAGAAGTTACATGATCAGCCCTGACTGGTGTAGCTCAGTAGGCTGGGTACCCTCCCACAGACCAAAAGGTTGCTGGTTCAATTCCTGGTCAGGGCACAAGCCTGGATTGCGTACCAGGTCCCTGGCTGGGGGTGTGTAAGAGGCAACCAATCAATGTTTCTCTCGCACACTGATGTTTCTCCCCCTTTCCCCCTTCCTTCCCCTCTCTCTAAAAAATAAATCCTTTAAAAAATAAATAACATAAAATCTCACAAAAATAAAATGATACCATTAAAATAGGAGATGCAGAAAAAAAATGGCTGAGGGGACAGAGGTTAGACAGTTCTGGTTTTTAGTATGCTAAGACTGAGATGCCTATGGGATATTTAGGTGTGTGTGTCCATCATGCAGCTGAACATCTGGATCTAGAATTTAAAAGAGGACGTTCTGGATATTTACAGAAGGAGACCATTATTAGTTTCATGTGGCAGCTAAAGCCATGGAGAGTGTGGGATTAGACAGGAAACAGGGAGAACAGGAAGAGAAAAGAACTTAGGAAAAAAACACTGAGGAACAAAATCAGAAGGAAGAGGAAACAGCAAAGTGTGACCAAGGCTAACTGATCATCAAGGGAAGAAAACCAGACAGCAATGTCAAAGAAGCCTACAGCGGTGTTTTTAAAAGCCTAGAATACTCAACAGGGTCCAAATCCTACATCCCTGCCCCACCCAGTCAAAGGTTATAAGGGAGTTACTGACTTCTTTCAAGGAGTCAGTAGACAAGAAAGGATGCTCTCAACCTTCTCAAGAATCTTGATAGAAAAGAAGACTGCAATTTAAAAAGAGGAAAGACTGTGCTTTTTCAGCTTGGGTGGTTCAAGAACTGAGAAGAAGATCCAAGTGGAGAAACAGACCACAGACTTAGAGTGGAACAAAAGGAGAGGCAGAAGGATCACTCTTGATAAGGGGTGAAAATGGATAGTGATACAAATTCTGGAGAGGAGGGGGAAAAAGAGGGTTTACCTAAAAGTGGCTTTATTTCCTCTGAGAATTCAGATGCAAGTTCATCTCTTGACCATGAAGGAAGGGCATAATAAAAGAGCAGGGGGTTAAAGAAAGGTCAACACTAAGTACTGATTAAGGCTTCACATTCATTGTATCATTTACTCCCCACCACAATCCTAGGAAGAGGCACAACCTACAGATAACTCAGGTAACTTGCCCAAAGAGAAATTAACTAGAATTTGGCAGAACCAAAATTTCAACCTGGGAAAGTCTAGAGCTACTTGCTCTTGACCTCTCAATGACAAAACATGCCACTTGATACAATAGCCAAGAGGCAAGTAGGGCAGACATGGAAATTAAGGCTACGGAGGTAAGACCTTTTAAGCCAGTCCTCTGCCTTCAACCCCAGAGCTCCTTCAATAATGATAATAAATTATAACTATTAGGTTTTCCAAAAAGTTTGTTTGGTTTTTTCCATAAGACGGCCCAGTAAGTGCTTAGTTGTCTTGTAACTTTATGTGAAACAATTCTGTTAGACTGTATTGTAACAGCTGTCATATCAGCTTGCATTTAAAAAAACTTATCAAACTGGTGAATTTCTGTGTAGTCATTTGGAAGAAAATAAGCAACATTTTTGGCATATTACACTTTATTTCAAGAAAGGTAAAAATGCAACTGAAACAAAAAAAGAGCTGTGCACTGCATAGAGAAAGCGCTGTGACTGACCAAACATGTCAACAGCAATTTGCGAGTTTTGTACTAGAGATTTCTTGCTGGACGGCGCTCTATGGTCGGGTACGCCACTGAAATTGAGAGCAATCAAATCAAGACATTAATTAAGAACAATTAACATTATTACCATGCAGGAGATAGCCAATATACTCAAAATACACAAATCAATAAAATTACTGGTGAAAATGAAAAATGTGTCTTTTGAGTTCCGGCCAAGATGGAGGCATAGGCAGTCGCGTTGTGCTTCCTTGCGCAACCAAAACTAAAGACAACAAAAATTGAGAAACAATAAACAACCAGAACAGAGAGAAATTAATTGAACAGAAGTCGGGCTCCAGTACATCCAGACCGGTAAGGAGCAGCAGAGTCGGAGGCCTGCGGAGTGGGATCAGAGGGGTCCTGGCGGGAAGAAACGCTGGCTGGCAGGCGCGTGCACGCAGGGCGCAGATGGCAGCAGACGGACTGGTGGCGGACCCTGGGCACGGGAGGCAACTAGCAGACCCAGTGAGGAGCGCAAGGCAGCTAGCTGTCCGCAGCCACAGCCGCCACGTTTCAAAGCTTAAGAGCCCCGTCTGGGAGCTGAGGCCGGGAGACTCTCTCAGCCTCACAGGAGACTTCTCGGGGAAGCCCACAGAGTCCGAGAAAGTGCACTAGCCCACCGCACGGGAGCCAGCACAGGAAGGGCCCAATTTGCTTGTGGGAGGCAGTGGAGGGGACGGAAGGCCTAGAGAGAGCGAGGCAGGCGCCATTGTTCCCTCTCAGACCCTGCCCCCACACACAACGGCACAACCCAGCGACTGGGGTGTCCCGCCCTGGTGAACACCTAAGGCTCCGCCGCCCTTACGGAACAGCCACAACCAAACCAAAGGAAAATAAAAAATAAAAAAGATGGCTCAAACAGAATTGAAAGCCCCAGAGCCAATTTTTTTAAGTGACCGAGAGATTGCCGAACTATCAGATGCACAGTTCAAAGCACTGGTGATCAGGAAGCTCACAGAATTGGTTGACTTTGGACATAAATTAGATGAACAAATGCAGGCTACAATAAGAGAAATGAAGGAAAACGCACAGGGAAATAATAGTGAGGGGAAGAAAACTGGGACTCAAATCAATGGAGTGGACCAGAAGGAAGAAAGGAACAACCAAACAGAAAA